>WOXC01001212.1:0-53031 GCA_011680675.1 Gymnobelideus leadbeateri | reverse complement strand
TTTCTCCAGAGATCCATCATATCTAGTCTCTCTAAGATTCTATTCACCTCCTTAACTTCTTTCTTGTTTATTTTGAGGTTAGATTTATCGAGTTCAGAGAGGGGGAGATTAAGGTCCCCCACTAGTATAGTTTTGCTATCTATTTCTTCCTCTAATTCCTTTAACTTCTCCTCTAGGAATTTGGATGCTATACCACTTGGTGCATATATATTAAGTAGTGATATTGCTTCATTCTCAATGGTGCCTTTTAGTAGGATATAGTTTCCTTCCTTATCTCTTTTAATTAGATCTATTTTTGCTTTTGCTTTATCTGAGATAAGTATTGCTACCCCTGCTTTTTTTACTTTAGCTGAGGCATAATAAATTTTACTCCAACCTTTTACCTTTACCCTGTGGGTATCCCTTTGTTTCAAATGTGTTTCTTGAAGACAGCATATTGTAGGATTATGGTTTTTAATCCATTCTGCTATCCGCCTCTGTTTTATGGGAGAGTTCATCCCATTCACATTCACAGTAATGATGACTATCTGTCTCTTCCCTTCCATCCTATTCCCTCCCCTGTTTATGTTTTTGTTTCTTCCTTCTCCCTTCCCCTCCTTGAAGTTTTCCCTTTTGACCACCCCCTCCCTCAGTGTTCCCACCCAGTGACCCCCCTTCTTAACCTACCCTCTCCCCTTACTACTATTTCCCTCCCTTATAATCCCTCCCTTTAGTCTCCTCCTTTTCACCCCCCCTTACCCTCCCACTATCTATAGGACACAACAAATTTTTATACTTATCAGAGTAAATTACTCCCCGTTTGATTCCAAACCAATGAGAGTAAATTTCAAACAATGCTCCTCTCCCTCCCTCCAATTCCTCTATTTAATGAATTTATGTGTCTATTCACGTTAGATTCTTAAACTTCACTGATTAATTTGATCCTTCTTTGAACCAGAACCAGTGAGAATAGTGTTTAAATGATGTTCCTCTCCCTCTTACTTTCCCTTCTTCTATAGTGTGTTTTGATGCCTCTTCAGATGGCATATTTTACCTTTTCCTAGCTCATCCTTTCCTTTTTCCCATTACAGTACCATTGATCCCCTTAATAGTCTTTTTTTTTTTTAGACTCCATGTTAGTGCATTCATACCCACACCCTCTAAGTATAACCCTTTTGCAGGTCATGATAATCATAGAGATTTCAAATATTGACAGTTATCAGCTCCACATATAGGGATGTGAACATTTTGCTCTTGTTGCATCCCAAGTAATGAGCTTGTGTTTGTGGGTGTGGGTATGTGCACTTCTGCATGTGTGAGTCTATGTTACCCTTGTTTACCTTTTTATGTTCTTCTGGAGTCTTGTAATTGGAGATCAAATTTTCCATTGAGCTCTGGCTTTTTCATTAGGAAAGTCTGGAAGTCCCTTACTTCATTAAACGTCCATCTCCTTGCCTGAAAGATTATGCTCAGTTTTGCCGGGTAGTTAATCCTTGGTTGTAGTCCTAGCTCTCTTGCCCTACGAAATATCAAATTCCAGTCCCTCTGCTCTTTTAATGTAGAAGCTGCTAGGTCCTGTGTGATCCTAACTGTAGTTCCTCGATATTTGAATTGTTTCTTTTTGGCTGCTTGTAGAATTTTTTCTTTAATCTTATAATTCTGGAATTTGGCTACTATATTTCTTGGAGTTTTCAGTTTGGGATCTCTTTCAGGAGGAGTCCGGTGAATTCTATCAATAGCTATTTTATCTTCTGATTCCAGGACCTCAGGACAGTTTTCTTTGACAATCTCTTGGAGGATGTTGTCTAGACTGCTTTTCTCATCATGGCTTTCTGGTAGACCAATAATTCTTAGGTTGTCTCTCCTGGATCTGTTCTCTAGGTCAGTTATTTTTCCAGTGAGATATTTTACATTTTCTTGCAATTTTTCGATCATCTTGTTTTTTTCGATTGACTCCTGCTGCATCATAGAGTTCTGAGTTTCAGTTTGGTTGTATCTAATTTTTAGTGAATTATGGTCTTCAATAAGTTTTTGAAGTTCCTTTTTTAGGGAGGTATTTTCTTTTTCCAAGTTGGTCATTGCCTCCCTGATTTGTTCTTTAAAATTTTTCTTAAGTTCCTCCAGGAATGCTATTTGGGCTTGAGACCAGATCATGTTTCCTTCTGTGGTCTCTGGTGTGGGCAGAGAGTCTATATTGTCCTGTGTGTTTTGTTGTTCTTGCCCTGCATAGTATGCTCGAATAGACTTTCTTGCCTTCCCCTTCTCCTTTTCAGCTTCCTTCCTTCCCATTGTGACTTCCTGTTTCTTAGTGTCTCAGGCTATGAGTTTGGGGCCTGATCCTTGACTTTGAATACCTCTGGGTGGCTAGTTTATGGCTAAGTCAGGGAAGTCAGTGAGGAATGTAGATGTGTAGGTGGGGATGAGTCTGACCACTTCAGATTTCTGCCTCTATACCCCTGGGCTATAAGTAGGCTTTTGTTGGTGAGGTGAGGTGGGGCTTGTTGGGTCCCCTCCCTCTCTTCTCTTTAGATTCCTGGCTGACTCAGTTACACCCTTTCTTGGAGATTCTCAAGCCTGAGGCTATTTCCATTAACTTGGGATTTCAATCTGGGTGGGAGACTTATCTTTGGGTTTTCTGCTTCATGAAGGAGGGATGGGAGGATCGGAGCAGCTAGAATTTACTTTGCCATTCCAGCCCCTGTATCATACAGGCAGGCAGTTTCTAAATTTCCAGGCTGGGGGCTGAATGCAGCCTGAGAAGCCACTCTCTCCACTGGGGGCCCGACTCTCCTACCTGGCTCCAATGATCCGTTCCCTCTTCGAGATGACTGCGATTCGTCCTTGGTAAGTCTGCAGGCTGGGGCTTTTTCTCTCTCTGGTGTAGTCTGCTTGCCTGCTCTTAGGTCTGAGCTGTGCAGACCCCACGCGCTCTGCGCTCGACCTGTGCGGGCACTCTGGGCAACCTCCTGTGCTGGATTCTGCCACACTCTGTCTTCCACTGGGCTTCGTCACTCTGGAATCTGCTCAGATTTACCCTTTTGGACAGAGGAGCTCAGCGAGGTTACTGCTTCCTTTCCGCCATCTTGGCTCCTGTAATCTTTTTTTGTTTGTTTGTTTTTGTTTTTGTTTTTTTGAGGGCAATTGGGATTAAGTAACTTGCCCAAGGTCACACGGCTAGGTTTTTTGTTTGTGTGTGTTAAGTGTCTGAGGCCAGATCCGAACTCAGGTCCTTCTGACTCCAGGGCCGGTGCTCTACTCACTGCGCCACCTAGCCACCCTGAGCACTGTAATCTTTTAAGGTTGGGTTTCCCTTTCTGGAAACTGAAAGGGGTAGCAACTACTAACTTACCCACTATAAATCACAAATTACTCCTTCTCAGTTTAAATTCCCCTTTTTCTGAACTCCCTGAAACTAAGTTCAAAGTACAGGCCTTTTAAAGTAATCTTTTTCGTTGAAAAATGCTATAAAAGCAGGGCAGAGATTCCTAAGACAATCTCACTTTGACAAACAGGTTGATAGACCCAGGCCCTAATTAAATAGAATATCAGATTTAATAGTTGTCCTATCCTAGGAACTGTCCATTATGCCCCTGATATCCCAGCAAGCCAAACTTGCAAACTGGCCTATTAACCATTTTTATTCTATTTCCTTAATCCTGTAAGTCTCATGTTTCATTTCTGTTATAAAAATAAGCTCTGCAAATCATTTCTTTGTTACTAATTACTGTTGACTGCTACTATTAAATCATTATATCCTTGGAAGTCTATGCCTGAGATTTGTTATCTATTTTGGATAATTAATTTTAACAAGATATGTATGTATGTATAGATATAACTGAATGACATCTAAGTCCAATACAAGGAAAAATAGTAAATCTACTAATTATGGTGATATTTTAAATTAAATTTCAAAGTTGAAATGTTATTTTAAATCAAAAATATTTCTGGGATCAGGGGTGTTTCCATATGAAGTGGGTTGCCTCAGCTTGGCTAAATTTTTCCAACACTTTTAAGGGCCGGTGATGTTGTTGATGTGGGTATTCCACCCGCTATCACAGATTGTCAGCCCTCTGCAGCCCAGGAGACTGTCTTCTTGAGTTGTTGTGACTAGACACTCCTTCAACCTGTAGCTAACCTGGTGATGAGACACTGAGCTTAGTCCTCAGGTAACAAATACACAATCTATGACTGGGCCTAGAGTCAGGAAACCCTGACCTGAGTTCAAATGTGGCCTTAGATCCTTACTAACAATGTGAACCTGAGCAAGATGTCTATCTGCCTTGGTGTCCTCAACTATTAACTAGAGACAATAACAGGACCTACCTTGCAGGGGTTTCGTAAGGATCAAATGAGATATTTATAAAGCATTAAGTGCAATGCCTATTATATATACTAGGTGCTTAATAAATGCCTATTCTTTTATATTCAAAGAGTCCTGTGGAATTATTTCTTACCTAGCATAACCCTTTTTGTGGGGGAAGGGGTTGAAATTTTTTAAAATTTATTTTCTGATTTTTGGAATAAAACATTTGCATTTCCACAACAGTATAATAATAATTTTTAAAAGATGATTGCACATGAAACTGCAAATCTATTGTGTATAACTTCTTGCTATTTCTTTTAAATATATAATAAAGTTATCATGTGAATTTTTTCTCCCCTAACCCAGAGATGGATATCATTAGACACAAAGGTATGTGTGTGTATATGTATGTAAAAATCATTCTAGATGGGATACTGAATTCAGGAAACAGCTAGTATGCCAATTTGAATGGAACATAGAGTGCCTGAAGATACAAAATGTCTAGAAAGGTAGATTAGAAGCAGAATTTTTGAGAACTTTAAATACGAGGCAGAACCAATACATGAATCTTGGTGTCCTGAAATACATTTTGTCAAAGAAAGGGGCAATTCCTGGATACAGTTTTTTTAGGATATGGGCCCTATACATCCCCCAAAAATCTGGCCTCAGTCCCTACCTAGCATAACCTTTGAAACTCCATGCCACGTAAATTGTAAATTGAAGGGATGCTCAGCAGCTGGGGAATGGTTGAACAAGTTGTAGTATGTGATTGTGATGTAATACTATTGTGTTATAAGAAATGATAAGCAAGATGCTTTCAGAAAAAACCTGGAAAGACTTATATGAACTAATGTAAAGGGAGCAGAACCAGTACCACTGTTCACAGTAATAATAATATTGTTTACCGATCAACTGTGAATAACTTAGCTATTAGCAATACAATCATCCAAGATAATTCTGAAGAGCCTATGATGAAAAATGCTATCCATCTCCAGAGAAACAAGCAATGGAGTTTGAATGAAAATCAAATCATACTCTCTTTTTAAATTTTTTAAAATTTATTTATTAGTTTACAAGATTCAGTTCCACAATCCCTTGAGTTTCAAATTTTCTCCCCCCCCTTAACCTCACCCCCCCCCATGGCAGCATGCAATCAAATATAGGATCTGCAAATACCTTCACATTAAACATTAGTCAGGTTGTAAAGAAGAATTATAACCGATGGAATGAACAATGGGAAAGAGGAAACAAAACAAAATAAGAAAAAGAAAGAAAGCTGGTAGTTTGCATCAATCTGCATTCAGACTCTGTAGCTCTTTCTCTGGATGTGAACATCTCTTTCCATCATGAGTCTTTTGGAGTTGTCTTAAAACCTTGCATTGCTGAGAAGAGCCCAGGCTATCAAAGTTGGTCATCACACATACGTTGTGTCTGTAATTGTGTACAGATTTCTCCTGGTTCTGCTCTTCTCACTCAACATCAGTTTGTATAAGCCTCTCCAGGTTATTATGAAGTCCATCTGCTCCTCATTTCTTATAGCACAATAGTATTCCATTATATTCATAAACCACAGCTTGTTTAGCCATTCCCCAATTGATGGGCATCCCCTTGATTTCCAATTCTTTGCCACCACAAAAAGAGGTGCTATAAATATTTGTGTACATATGGGGCCTCTTCCCATTTCTATAATCTCTTTGGGATACAACCCTAGAAGTGGTATTGCTAGTCTTTTTAAACTTAAAAAAAATTATTGTGTTTTCTTTTATAACATGACCAGTATGGAAATATGTTTTGCATGACTGTACATCTATAACCTATATCAAATCACTTGCCTCCTCAATGAGGAAGGAAGGGAAAGAGAATAGGAGAGAATTTGAAACTCAAAATTGTAAAAAAAAAAAGTTAAAAATTGTTTTTACATATAATTGGAAAAATAAAATATTTAAAAAAACAACAAATCCGTGCCAAGATGAGGTATCAGAGAAAAATGTCAACAGTGGTTAAGACTTGGGAAGTGCCTGTTTGCCATTTTTAAAGGCCTGTAACTACAAAATCTATTAGTTACAACATTTTTGACTTGTCTTAATTAAATGTAAAAACTTAGGAATTTTCTGGCTGTTCTTCTCTTCCAGTTATAGAAAGTTATTCTCTTATCAAACTGGGCTAAGGAGGAACAACAAGCACATCTATTCATTTGAGTCCTATTTGTACAGCTAATGTGGAACATAATCATTTGTTAGCTTAAGACTTACTCCCTAGAACACGATTGTAACAGTCATGAGACTAGACTGAGATGGTCTAATTTTTTGCTAAGAAATACAAGACCTAGGAGATTCAAATGCTTATATGCACACACATATACACACACTCTTAAAAAAATCACATTTTATCTTACAAAGACAGACATCAAAACAATAATAAATTAAAGAGACCTTAGTTAAAACAAATGATCACAATTCATTCACTCAACCATTGATGAAAATATTTACTATGTGTAAAGCATCATGTGAGTGCTGGCAGAGATAAAAGAGAAATATGGCCCCTAACTCATAGTCCATTCGCCTAACTCTGAATACCCCTAATTATATTATTGGGTAGCTAGGTGACACAGTGGAGAGTGTCAGGCCTGGTGCTACCTTTGTGAGTTTAAATATGGCCTCAGACACTTAATAGCTGTGTGACCCCAGGCAAGTCACTTAACCCTCCGTTCCTCATCTGTAAAATGAGTTGGAGAAGGAAATGGCAAACCACTCCAATATCCCTGCCAAGAAAAACCCCAATGGAGTCACAAGGAGTCTACATAACTGAAAATAGCTGAATAACAACAAAACTCATAATCCTTGACCTAAGTCTGGCACAGGGGATATAACACATACACAAATATATAAGATCATTAATGATAAACATAATGAAGAAAAGAACAGCTGCTAATCACACCCTCGCCCACTTCTGAAGGCTCACCATATTAATAGTAAATTTAGTGCAGACTCTCAACCAGTCCAGCTCGCTGCAGCTCAGAATTCAGCCCAAGATTCATCAGCCTCAGCCTCCCCAGTAACAGGGATGGCAGGGCTGTGCCAACACGCCTGGCAGGGAATCACTAATCTATGCATAACATATCTTTCAAAATTCATCTCCTGCAGCAATTCCTTCCCGGATAATAATTGCAATAGTGAAATAGTAACGTGAGTTGTTTACAATTCTTTAGCCTTTTCCATTTACAGAGCAATTTCCTTACATCATTTCTGAGAAGTAGGGAGTGCAAACATTATTATCCCCATTTAACAGATGAGCAAATGGAGAGACTAAAAATACATTGTTTTATGAAGTAAAAGGCTCTGGATAATATGTAAGCGTTTGGGAAACAGTTTTTAATTATTCTCTTCCTTCAAGTTCTGTAAACACTTTGAACAAGCAAACCCTTCAGATGCAGAAAGACATTTGAGTCAATGAAAACTGAGAAAAGGAATCAAGTCAAGCCACCTGCACAAAGTCAAGTATCCCATGAATCTAAACTGTTCTTCAAATGGACTGTAACATATACACTTCAAAGGACAAATTACTCACCAGTTGTTGTTCTAAGGGTGGAACTGAATCGTGGTGACCATAAATTATTCCAGGATTGTACTGACTGAAAAGGACTGGATAAAACACCTTTTTTCCTACAAATCAGAAAACAAACATTTTCTTAAAATTCACAAGCAATTCACTTGTGCATTAGGTGGTGGAGGCCAGTCCAAAGAGCATGCATGGAACTGAGCTCAGCTTCTCTGTCTACTTCTGGCATCACAGGTGACTCAGCCTGGAAGGACTTGGGCTCTGGGATGAAGAAGTAATTGGCCTTAATGGTCCCCCAGTCCCTGTAATGGTGGAAGAAGATAGGGCACTGACAAAGAAGACTTGCCTATGAGCCGATTCAGCAGGATTAAAAGAAGCAAACACTTCCTCTAGCTTTCTCCTTGTCTGCCAAGCATTTTAGGACTCTGAAGACTCAGGGCTAGTGTTAGGTTAGGTTAGATCAGTAATCAGTACATTGTTAGTCTTATTATAAGGGACAGATTACTGCAAGAAGTTTGTTCTGAATTTAGATTCAAAGGATTTGATCCATGTAGATTAACAATTTCCTTGAAGCATGACCTGAAGATAGGAAAACATAAAGAAAATTAATTTCTAGTAATATTAGGAGGACTTTTTATGTGTTCAGGTCCATCAGAGTGGCCAGAAGTTCTAGTACTGGGAAGCCCTTGTTGCTCAGTGGCCAGCTAGATGGTGCTGGGCCTGGAGTCAAGAAGACCTGAGTTCAAATTTAGCCTTAGACACTTACTAGGTATGTGACCGTGGGCAAGTCACTTAATCTGATTGCCTCAGTTTCCTCATTTGTAAAACAGAGATAATAATAGTACCCACCTCCCAGGATTGTTGTAAGAATCAAATGGGATAATTTTAAAGGACTTAGTACAGTGCCTGGCACATAGTGAATGCTATATAAATGTTAGTTATTATTATATTATCTTTGCCACATGCTGCTACTCCTGCTGTCATAAGAACAAAGGGACTGATGAGGTTATGCTTCATCATCCCACAGCACAGGTCCCTCAACTCTGAGCCACACGTGTCACTGGAAGGGTCTGGGGACATGCATGCTCCATGGGATGGTCCCTACAGGCTCACCCCAAGACATATCCAATGGGCCATGCTTCTATAGAATCCCTGCTACACAAGGACAATCCACCTGGGAAGTCATACCTGGCTGTGTGTTCAGCCTGCATGTGTTGAGGAATTCCGAGGTAAAGTAGATGTCAACATCGCAGAAGAAAAGGAGGACATTGCTTCCTTTCCATACTCGAGCACCAACGTCAAGCCCCTTGCCTCTTGAGAACTCACCACTCAGCTGGATAAATGTATAATTTCTGAAGTTGGCAGCCCTGTATGAACACACAAAAATGTCTTGAGAATGAAAAAACTCCATCCAATTGTCAGGCTTCCTGGATAAACAGGATGTAAAAGTTTTAGAAAAAGGGATTTTATGTGTCTTGGGGAGGAGATGACAGGGAACAGTGTCATTCAGTATTAATCTACTGGAACTTAATGTTTCCTTCCTAAGTCTGGGAGCCCTAAGCCAATCATGCATCCCTGGATTGACTATAAACTCACTAAAAAGTTCTTTTAGTTTAAAAGTAGTGTGCCCTGTTTACTTTATGTGTCTATTTATTTCTTATTGTTCTGGCATTTGCCCTACATTGCATTGTATATCATGCTGACATCCCTGGACCAACATTATTTTTGGAGAAAAAACCAACCATTTCAGATTAAGACAATGTAGCCCTTGCTGACCTTGCACTATTGATCACTAGCAATCTCACTTTCCCAAAGGCAACATAATCACATCAAGGGGACCCCAAATATAAATACAAAGCTACTGCCTATCCCCCAAACTAATTTTCAGTAGAAGCAGTCTCAAATAGCAATGATTCCCCATGACAAACGTCATGCAATAAATATTGTTCCTAAATATTCTTGCCACCCTCCTGACCACCCTGTGTACACCTTCCCATCCCTGCCCCAAACCACCGATTAGATGGAGGCAGAGTAGTTTTCTAAAATGCATGAACTCAGAGAAACAAAAACAATATACTGAGTGCCACTTGGGTGTAGAACATTGTGGTCAGTGCTATGGGTAGGCAGGCAGGAAGGGGGGAGAAAGCGGAGGGACACAAAGCTGTATTAAGGCATTGGACTCCTTCCCTAAAGGAAACTAAAATCTTTCAAGTTTGTAAGATAAGGCATAAAAACACAAGTTAAAATATAATCCGGAGGTTAAATAATTTTAGACAGTATGATAAAACATAGATTCTCAGAACACAGAATGTCAAAAGTGGAAGAAACCATAAAGACCATCCACTCCAAACTCTTCATTTTAAGGATGAAGAAATCAAGGGCCAACACATTTAAATGACTTACCCAAATACCCTTTTATAAGTTGTACAGACAATAATGCTGTGCATTCAGAGGAAGAAGCAGTTATGAATCAGTATCTGTGGTGTAAGCCTAAAAAGTTATGGGGTGAGGGAAGAGAGAGTGGTCACCAAATTGGTTGATTAATTATGCCACTCTGCTTACAGTGATAAAGTTATCTGATGCATACCTCAGCCTGCTGAGAACACATCTCAGTCAAAGACTTTAGACTAGACATCTCTGAAATTTACCAGAAGAACTGGATTAATGTTACACAGGAAGTATATTCATATTGGTTGAGGAAACTTGGACATGTCCTATGTGTCAGCAATAAAGCAGAGAACCAGTTTGGAAGGAAGGGGATTTGAGTAAACGGCAAGCCAAGTGGAACCATTTTTAGCCAAACCCTGAGAAGGTCCTTTAGAATCACAATGTCCTGCTTAAACTGTATCCCTGAAAAATCGCATATTTTATATCAATTGTTCTTAATGTGATTGTGTCAGTGGTATGTTTCAAATAGAGAACATTTTCCCATGTGGACACCAAATATTCTAGTATTCTCACTATACTTGGGACTATTTTGTATTTTTGTAAATGTGAAAAAGCCAAGAGTACCAAACTAAGTTAATACATTAATACAGTTAGGTAGTACAGTAGATAGAACACTGGGCTTGGAATCAGGAAGACCTATCTTCATGAGTTCAAATCTAGCCTTGTATGCTTACTTGCTGTATGACACTGGATAAGTCACTTAATTCTGTTGGCCTTAGTTTCCTCATCTATAAAATGAGCTGGAGAAGGAAATGGCAAACTGCTCCAGTATTTTGGCCAAGAAAACCCCAAAATGGGGTCACAAAGAGTTGGACACAATTGAAACAACTGAATAATAATAATAATAGGTAATGTAAATATAATAATAGTGTCAATAGCAGTTGTATAACTGTGATTCGTTGACATAAGGAAATTCCTAGAGACTTAGATTGGCAGCTTCTGCAATTTATAATTTTAGCAAGTTGCCAGAGGCAGTGAGAGGTTAAGTAACTTGTTGAGGATCACATAGTCAGAATGTGACAGGGAAGATTTAATCCATGCCTTCCTGATCCCAAGGGGTAGGCTGGAGTACGGTCAGTCTGGAACCAGTGTTAAAGTTTTCAGTGTGGGCATTTATACCTTGAATATTGGCAAATACTACAAATGAGGCTTGATTTATTGTTCTGTTAATTGTCTAGAATTAATAAAGTGATAGAGAAAATGTCAACAAAACAGATTAAACTTAAAAGTATGTTGTACATTTCTGGAGAATAGGTTGTTAAATATTCCCAGCACACCATTAGCTGTAATCCTACTTCTTTTGCTTGGACATTTCTTATTTTTCCAGCACAAACTACACCTCAATTAAAAAATCGGATGGTCTGTTGGGAATATCCATCAGACAGCTCAAATGAAGAATGGGTAAAAAGCATATATGTGATGGCTTTTAATAGACAACAACCACAAACATATCATTGGGAAAAATACCATACCAAATTTTGGAAGAAGGTTTTAAAATATCAAGGTATTTATACTGATAACCAATGGAGCAAACTGCAGGGAGTCAGGATTTGTCATAATATAGGAAAGCATTATCTTCTGTGTCACGTTGTTTATTTCTATGAATCTGAATATAAAGCCTTAAATGCCTGTCAGGTCTATTCATACATATTTAATTTATTGACTAAGAAAATTCCTTCAAATTCTGCTCCTTTGAATGTTGATTTTTAATTCCCTTCTCTTCTGAAATAGATCTAGAGGATGGAGACTCTTCCACTGCACAAGGAGTCACTTTAGGGGGAAGATGACTTTCTAAAAGCCATTATTTGAAGAGGAGACTTCATCTTGCTAATTGACTTGCCTTCTTAACAACAAAAGAGCAAAATTGACAAAAGATCTTGCTGTCCAACAAGGTTTATTCTGGTAAAGATTTCTCCCCATAAATAAGTAAGTTGGGTTGGGGTTTTTCTTGGTTGTAGTTTTTTAAAAATATATATTGTGGTTGCTAGGTGGTGCAGTGAATAGAGCACCAGCCCTGGGGTCAGTAGGACCTCAGTTCAAATGTGGCCTCAGATACTTGACACAACTAGCTCTGTGACCTTGGGCAAGTCACTTAACCCCAACTATCTTGCCTTCCCCCCTCCAAAAATATTATATATATATATATATATGTATGTATGTATATGTATATATACACATACATATATACATATATATACACATATATACATATATCTATATCTTCATACTATTATCCTGAATAACTGCAGTTTTCTCTTTTTAAACCTAAATAGGAGCCAATATTGTATCCAAGGCATTATCATAAACCTTTAAAAAAAACCTAGTACAAGAACCACTGCTAAATTTTGCCTATGGAGGGAATTGAAAGTTTATGAAGAATTTCAGTTCACTCACCAGTTTTAAACATTGGTATTAAAAATCAGTGTTTTTGGGGTGGCTAGGTGGCACAGTAAATAGAGCACCAGCCCTGGAGTCAGGAGGACCTGAGTTCAAATCCAGCCTCTGACACTTAACAGAAAACTAGCCATGTATCTTTGGGCAAGTCACTTAACTCCAATTGCCCTACCTTTCCCCCACCGAAAAGCCAAAAAAAAAAAAAAAATCAGTGTTCCTTTCTTGGGGAAGAAAGGGAAAGGGCAGGATTTGATTTAATTTTCATTTAAGGGTTATAAAGGCTCCTTAAATTCTAAATGAAGCTAATAGTATTGTATGTAGGTCATCAAAAAAAATTGCAAACCTGTGTTTGCAAGTGAATGAAACTTAGTGTTCATTCAGGGACATGCATCACCTTCCCTCCTCATTAAAAAAGAACTGAAGTCTTACTGTTGATCTCCTCAGTATGTTCCATAGGAAAGTTTAATAAAACTTTGCCTGTTGCTTCATGCTAAAACACTTTTAATTTCTCCCTCCCTCCCCCCCTCTCTCTTTCACACACACACACACACACACACACACACACACACACACACACACGGAAAGAAATCCTTTAGGATATTTATACTTTGATGCCCTAGAAGCTCATTTGTTTTGTCAGTTCACATTCAGTATATCTAAAACTTGAACACATCATCTCTCCCTACGTTCAGCAGTGAAAGAAACAAAAAGGGAGTTGGGGAAAGTCGGAGTTCCTTTCCTAATTTGCTATTTCCATCATTGTTACCACTGGGGTTGTAAAAGAGATTTCTGTAGAGCAGTTAAGGGGTGCTTAACCTCTTTCTGTTTTTTTTCATGGGTTCTTCTGACAAGCTGGAGATGCCTATGAACTCCCTTCTCAGAATCATGTTTTTAAATAATTGAAGGAAATGTTAAATTTCAGTTAGAGTCCAGTGAAAATAAAAATGTGGTTTTTTTCCCCTATCCAAGCCATCCATAGGCCTTGAGAGGATTTGTGGACCCCAGGTAAAGATCCCTGTTGTAGGGCTGCAATTTAGATGAGATGATGTCTGAGCTCCTGGGTTCAATTATTCTTTTCATTTAATGACTGAGGCTCCCAGGATTGCTAGCTGAACTCTATAGTAATGGGGAACTCAGTAAGTTTCTTTTTTGATTGTTTTATTTCTTCACAACTCACTTTTATTTAATAAGATAACAAGAATAAGGCCAGTACACATATGTGGTGATAGATACAGCATACAAGTCAGAGCTTAGTAGGGTTTAGGGATGGATGACAAGAATGTATTTGTGAGTAGGCTGAGGATAAAGGAGAGTAGCCATGGGAGATTCATGCCTGGGCCATTCTGAGTCAGTGTAGCCACAGCAGCATCTAAAATTGAGTTAGAAAAGAAATATGTCTTGCTATCCTGTCAAGAGCCAGAGCAAATGGACACACTCAGAGCATGGGAGAGGATGGAATATAAGCCTCAGCTAATTAGAATTCACCATCCAAGCTCAACACCTTCAAACTCACTCTCTCTGTAGTCATGGATTGGAAAAAAATTTTAAAGGAGACAGAACTGGGAAGATTATTCTATCTTTGGCAGGAACAAACAAATCAATCTCTATAAGAGAGAGCAGATGAGACCCACAGTGCAGGAGTAATCTGTTGTTCAACAAGTATTTACTGGTACATGCTATATGTGCCAGGCACCTTTGCCTAGTCAATGGGGATGCAAAACTAAGAGTCCCTGCCCTCAAGGAGACTATCTGTAGCAGACGGAGACATATATGCATAAATGTAAAATTGATACAAGGTGATTTTGCTGGGGAAGCCACTTGCAATGAAAGAGGAAGCGAAAAAGTCTAATTTAGAAGGTGTTGCCTGAGATGAGCTTTGAAGGAGACTAATGGTTCTAAGAGACCAGCAGGAGGATGGAGGAAGTCCCCACTCCTAGACATGGGGGACAGACAGTACATAGGAGGGAAGGGGGTGAAATGGAAAGTTACAGAATAAAAATGTAAGGAGACCAGTTTGACTAGATGGTGGGAAGCAAAAAGGGAAGGAATGTATCTATAATAAGACTTGAAAAGTCAGGGGACAGGTTGTAAAGGGCTTTAAAATGCTAACTAAAGGAATTTACATTTGATCCTAGAACTCAAAGAAGCCACCGGAATTTATTGAGATGGAGAATATGATGGTCAGGCCTGTACTTTATAGTTAAGATCATGAGATTTAGAGTTGGATAGTCTTCAAGGTCATCTAGAGCAGACCTGTTTTGCCGATGAGGAAACTGAGGCACAGAGAGTGTTCTAAGGTCTCACAGGTTATAAGTAGCAGAGGCAGGATTAGATGGCCCCTCCCCATCTGGACTAAAACTCTCATTTTGACAATAGTACATTTATAGGCATTTAGTTACTGGCTATTCTAAATCATTCATTGTGCATGTTGGGAATTTGTTTCATATCATTGTAATAATGTCTTTTGGGGATGTTTCTGGTGCTGTGGGTACACTTTTGAGTAAGGGGACCCTGTAGCATGGGGATTTAACTCACTTATATTTTCCCCTGCTGAATGAACAGAGATTCCTTATACTTTGGGGTCACCTGGTCAATAAAGGGGTAATTGATGTCCTCCCCAGAGGCGAGTGCCTCCCTTCTGTTGCACCTGCCATTCCAGAGCTGGCACAACCAGGACTGATTTTTATTGGCATAATTATAAGGGTGGGGAAGAGCTCCTGGCTACCAGGGAAAGAAAGGAAGCAGGTGGCAAGCATCCAAACACAGATATTTGGCAAAAGAGGGAGAAAAAATCCTTGACTATTTCTTGTTTTACCCAACCTGCACCTTCTCTGATTGTTGGGGAAGGACTGTTATTCTAAATTGCTATTTAATTAAAAGAAACTCCTGAATCTGGAACTCAAATTTTTTAAATGAATATCTTTTTTTTTTGAAAAAAAATTCCTAGACTGTGTAATTAAAAGGAAGAATGCCTGAGGAGTTAGCAGTATACAGTTTATACCATCCCTATTATCCTATTTGTTCTTAAAATTGTGCTGAGGATGCTTTTAAAGAGTCTACAAAGGATAAGGGAAACACCCTAATACATTCAACCACAAAAAGCAGGTATTTGGTCCACCTGAGGAATACTGTGTAAAACATTAGAAATGAAAGAAAATTAGCAAGATAACTTGTCCCAGGGTCATTTCTGTTTGAACCTCATCAAATAAGAGGCTGATGATGAGTAAAAATAATCATTAATAATTATTAACAGAAACCCTGCTTAATAACCCCAATTCTCATTTTATTAAATAGGAAATTAAAATGATGTGGGAACAGGGTAAAGAACATGGCATTTCTGTCATTCTCTTTGCTATTGGAACTGTGCCAAAGACACTTTCAGTGACGCCATAGGTGGTAAGTTTATATCCCAATACTCTTATTCAGCTACGAAAAAAGGATGCTTTTAACCCACCTACAGAATATAAATATAAAAGAATGATAGCATGATAGTGGCATGTATTATGAGCATTTCTATGCATCAAAGTGGTGGGAAAAATGAGAATCACAATTGTATAGGAGTTCAAATTCAATTCAGCAAACATTGATACAGTACCTGTTATATTCAGGACACTGGGCTTTGTATTGGTTATACGGAGGTAATACATGACTCTACTTTTAAAGAGCATACAAATTAAAGGGTGGGTGGGGGTGGAAATAAGCTTTCTCTCCTTTTGGCTAAGATCAAGGATACCGCACATGGCCATAAATAATAATGATATGTGACAGAAGGAAAGAAATACAGAGAGAGAGAGAGAGAGATCTGGATAAAGTGCTATGAGACAGTTGAAAAGGGGAATCAGTTTGAGTTGTAGAGGTCAAGGAAGACCTCATGAGGAAGAATGGCAGCTGACATTATCAGGAATGTTGCAGAGGCATGGATTAGACAAGACAATCTCTGATGATTAGACAAGCCAACTATCAACTCACACTAGGACTTGTCAGGATACAAAAGACAGAGAAGATATCACTTGGTTTAAGGCTTGACATTTTTTTTCAAATTAAGGGAAATTATAGTTTAAATTTATAATGATAATAATGTTAGTTAACATTTATATAGCACGAACTGGGTGCCAGATAATGTGCTAAACACTTTATAAACATTATCTCATTTGATCTTCACAACAACCCTGGGACGTAGGTTCTATTATCACTACCATTTTGCAGTTGTGGAAACTGAGGCAGATAGCAATTAAGCAACTTGCCTAGGATCACACAGCTAGCAGGTATCTGAGATCAGATTTTAACACAGGTCTTCCTAACTCTAGACCCAGTCTGAGAACTTCAAAACTTTCCTTTTGAAATCACTACAGACATTGTGAGGTAGCCGAGGAAAAAAAAATGTGTTAGGAATCACTGTTTGGGAGTATATGTCCTATTTCCTGGTTCCACCTGTGATCCCAGGGTACACACCATTAGGAATGAAAATCAGGTGCAGGGAAGTTAATTTGGGTTATTGCCTGTAATGATCCTAATTCTATATGCAGTAATTATCTCACACCATTAGGCACTTAATAAGTATTTTGGGCATGGGTGATGATGATAATGATTTTGATGATGAAGAGAAGGCCTAAAAAAATGTTCTTCCTGCCCATTCTATCCCCAAAGAAGCAGGAGGGGATCCACTGAAAATGTAACTACTATATCTAGTAGCCAGATAAGTTTTAATTTGGTTTTAATAATAATTTATATTCATATCAATTTGTTTATAGATTTCAGAGTTTTCACAACAACCCTTACAGGGATGGAGGTGGTTTAAGAATTATCACCCCCCCATTTTACAGATGAAGAAAATGAGGTTCAAAGTGGTAAATGGCAAGGTTATACGTATAGGAAGTATCAGAACCAGAATTCAAATTGAGATGTTCTAGCTTCAAGTCTTGTGGTGTTTTTCTTGCATTAAATAGTCTCTGAGTCAATGATTCAGACACAAAGGAATCTTAGACCTTTTCTCTAAAAACAGTCAAGCCTAGATAGCAGCAAGGCCTGTAACCTTGGAATATCCATGCTATTAGCCCAAGCTCTATGAGTGGTCAGTGTGTCCTATGAGCTATCACTTGCCTGGAAAAAGATTAACTGTCTCATGTTTGATGAGCCTTGTCTCAGATAAGATCCCCATTACATGTTGACTCTGTTGATTCTTCGGCTAAACAGGGGTGAGGGAACCCCTTTGCAAATGTAATATTCCCGAAATTAACCTTTCTGCCAGTTTTGCTCTTGGATATACAGATGGGAACTTCCTGTGATACTTGTTAACAAAAGCACTTCAAAAGAGGCATAGTGTATTGATGAACAGTGTGGCCCAGAAAATGCCAACAATGCAAATCTTGCTCCTACTGGGGCAGCATAATTCCTCAGCACCAATAGTAGTATCCTTTTTCTTGCATGTGTTTCAAAGGTACATAGATCAGAGTCTAGTAAATGATGCTTTCTTTAAGTCCAGGTCTGGACAAAAACAAATTATTAATGTAGAGAATGCAATTAGCTGATCATTAATCTCATAGACTCCATTTTTTGTTTGTTTCTTTTAATACCATCATCAAGGGCAGCTAGGTGCTCAGTGGATAGAGTACCAGGCTTGTAGTCAGAAAGACTCGTCTTCCCAAGTTCAAATCTGGTCTCATACACTTAGTAGCTGTGTGATCCTGGGCAAGTCACTTAATCCTGTCTGCCTCAGTTTCCTCCTCTATAAAATGATCTGGAGAAGGAAATGGCAAACTACTCCATTATCTTTTACCAAGAAAACCCCAAAAGGGGTCACAAAGAGTCAGATACACCTGAATAAAATTATACCATCATTCTAATAAAAAATCCTCATTTGCAGCATGCTTTAGAAAAAAAAAAGCACAACTACATCATAAATCTGGGTTCTACCTGGGATCCCGTGGCATGAACTCTTAGAAAATAAGAATCAGGTGCAGCGAAGTTAATTTGATGTACTGTAATGATGTACTGGGAGAAAGTGAATGACTTGGCCTGCCAGGCACAAAAATGGATCTTCTATGTATACTTAAAACAAAAGCTTTTCACTTAGCTGGGATAGTTTGACTACAAAAATATCCCACAATTTAGTGCTCTCCAAATAATACTAATATCAGGAAGTCTGAGTTCAAAACTCACAATCAACTAATATTTACATTTCTGTGTAGGGGAAAAGTCATGATATATAGAACTGACAGTCTCTGCACTTTCCACAAAGGACTGGCAGCAGGAAGAGAAAGAAAGACATGAGAATAATGATACCTAGCATTTACATAGTACTTTTAAGATGTGCAAAACACCTTACGAATTTTATTTTTAGCTGATTTTATCCTCATAACAGCCCTAAGAGGTAAGTGCTGTTAATAACCTCCTTTTACAGATGAGGAAATTGAGGCAGGAAGAACATAAAGAACTACTCACATCCATGGATAGAGCATTCACAAGCATTGGCATCACTGTCAATAAACATCTACTGAGCACCAACTGCTAGCAAATTTGTGCTTGGTCCAGGGTGTACACAGATACTGCCCCAAGCCACAATCTCTTTGTATTTGTATTTTATAAAACCCAAGTGTGGGAGGAAGCTAGATGGTGCACTGAATAGAGCACCAGTCCTGGAGTCAGGAGGACCTGAGTTCAAATTTGGCCTCAGACACTTAACACTTACTAGCTGTGTGACCTTGGGCAAGTCACTTAACCCCAATTGCCCTGCCTTCCCCGCTCCAAAAAGAAAAAAAAAATCCAAACCAAGTGTGGCCCATAATTGGTGCTCTTTTTCAGATGACAGTAAAATATACAGTTCTTTTTCAGAGTACAGAATGTCTGGGTTTTATTTTGTTTTTCCCCCCAAAGATATTTAATAAACATTGTCCCTCATATATTTGCAGGGCACTTTACACATAGAGTAAGGATGGGTGGGGAGATATAAAGCTTAGAACTCATTTAATTTTAACTGCTTATATCCAAGGGTAACCTATATTGGGAAAAATATAGCAGTTGAAGATCTATGGTAGAGGACAACTAGAAGAGGTTTTAGAGATCATCTAGTCCAAAGGTCAAACATACACAAAAACTGAAACAACAGCACAAAGTAGTGTGTGTATAATACATGTGTATATGTATGTGTAAACAGTCTGTGTGTGTATGTGTGTGTATACACATCCAACTTTTTGTGACCCCATTTGGGGTTTTCTGGGCAAAGATACTGGGGTGGTTTTGCCATTTCCTTCTCCAGCTCATTTTACAGATGAGGAAACTGAGGCACACAGGGTGAAGTGACTTACCCAGAGTCACACAGCTAATAAGTGTTTGAGGCCAGATTTGAACTCAGGAAAAGGAGTCTTCCTGACTTCAGGCCTGTCACTCTATCCACTGTGCCACCTAGATGATATGATATGATATAATACGATATGATATAGTATAGCATAGCATAATATGTGATATAATATAATATATTTGGCAGCAAATGAGTGGTTCAGTCAGTGAGTATGATGGGCATACAAAGGTGGGACAGTTTGCTGTCAGCTGAGGTAGACAGGAAAGGTTCCCTCAAAGAGGGAGGACTTTAAAAATGAATAGCACTTATCCAAGTAGAAAGCAGGGCCTTATTCTGGGACCTGGGGGTGAAAACAGGGATAGCAATAACACAAGAGCAGGACTTCCTTTAAATATGCTCCCCAAAGTGGGTATTCCAGGTAGGCTTTAGTCAAGGTTGCATATAAGGCATGAGGTGTTCAGCTTTTGTTTGTGCCATGGATGCCTATGGCGGTCTAAGCCTATCCACTCCTTCTCAGAGTAATGCTTTTAAATTATTGAAAGAAAAGTTTAGTTTCAATTAAAGTTTACTGAGAACAAAAAGATAATTTTTTCTACCCAAATTCACAGACCCCCTGAAGTCTATCCATAGATCCATGGGGTTAGGGAGAGGGGCCTATGGATCCCAAGCTTAGAATCCCTGACGTAGAAGATGAGGGAGATACCCCCTAGTCTAGAAGTCTGTTCTTCCTCCTCTGTCCTAATTCACATTGTACATTCTTTGCAATTTGCTTGTATGTCTTATCTATCTTTGTATTCTCCTCAGTGGTTAGAATACAATTTTGTACATGGTAAGCACTCAATAATTTTATTAAATTGCATTAAATGGAGATGAGGTTGGGCCTGACAGTTTCAAGTTAGAATTTGTAGCCAGATTATATAGGATCTTGAATATGGACAAAGGAATTTGGACTTGAATCAGTAAACAGAGGGAAGCCACTGAATCAAATTAAGCCAAATAAGCATTTGTTAAGGGCCTACTATGTGCACAGAATGGTACTCAGTGCTGGGGATATGACAATACAAAAAACAGATCTTGCCTTTGTGGAGCTTATATTTTGCTGAGGGAATATATGTAAATAGATAAATTAATATGTAAATATATAAATATATCCACATAAATATATGTGCACACATATACGTATGTATATGTGTACTTATGAAATTTGAGGAACGAGGGAACACTAATAGTTAAGGGAATCAGGAAAGGCTTCCAATAGGAGTTGGTACACGAGCTAAGTAATGAAGGAAGCTCAGGATTGTAAGGGATAGAAGCAAGGAAGAAATGCTTTCCAGGCATGGAGGAACATTCTGGGCAAAGGCAGGAGGTAGAATATCAAGTTTGGAAAACTGTGAGTCATTCAGTTTGGTTGAAATATAGAACACGAGATAAATATGGAAAAGTATATAGGCCAGAATTATATTGGGAAGTGCTTTAAATGCCAAGCTGAAGAATTTGTATTTTATCCTGGAAGCAATAGGGGGCCACTGAAGGTCCTTGAGAGAGAGTGTGACGTGGTCAGACCAGTGCTTCTGGGAAGATTATTTTGGCAGCTGTGAGGAGGATGAATTGGGAATTGGTGATGTTGGGATGAAAGAAAAGGACTTATATGCTAGATATGTTGTGGAGGAAAAATCAATAGCAAATTAGGTTTTGTGACATGATCCAAGTGAAGTTTAAGGATAATTAAATTAGAAGATGGGAGGCAGGGCTTTGTAGTATGCCAGTACTAAGTTCCTTTTTATCAGGGAAAATTTCAGAGGGGAATGGATATGGAATATTTATGGAATAAAAGGAATATGTTATTTGTTGGTTTAGGGGAGAAATAATTTGGGTGTTAAATAATGGACTGAGCAAGGCTTGGACTTTATCAAATGCTATAAAGTCAGTTACAACAGCTATTCAGTTGTGTTCAAGTTGATATACTTCCTATCCAGGAGCCAAGTCTTTATTTTTCATTTTAATGTCCATGCATGACAAAATAATTTAACTAAAGTGCCATTGGCCCATCAATGGCACAGCAACACTAGTCACTGCAGCCCCAGAGTTATACACAGAACGGTGCTCAGTGAGTCTATGGGAAAGATAGCTCTGTCTACCTGAGGTAGCAACATTCAGCTGGCAGTGAGCACAGAAGCCAGAAGTAGAGAGTAATCAATCAATCAATCAAATAGCATTTTTAAAGTTACTACTATGTGCCAGGCACTTCCCTCAAAAATCTTGTATTCTATCAGCAGAGACAACACATACAGATGTTGCTGTTGTTATTGAGTTATTTCAGTCGTATCTGACTCTTTGTGACCCCATTTGGGGTTTTCAAGGCAAAGATACTGAAGTGATTTGCCATTTCCTTCTTCAGTTCATTTTATAGATTAGGAAACTGAAGCAAAGGGTTAGGTGACTTGCTCAGGATCACACAGCTAGGAAGTATCTGAGTTCAGATTTGAACTCAGGAAGAGGAATCTTCCTGCTTTCAGACCTAACACTCTAACCACTATACTGCCCAACTACCCAACTATATAAATAGTATTAAAAATATTTGCAGATAGCCTTACACTTCTGAATAACCTTGCCATCAACGCACCTCCCAATAGAGAGGAACACAGATTGAGAAAATAAATTTTTTGGATATAGCCAATATGAAAATTTGTTTTGCTTAACTGTACAAATTTATCCCAGAGATTTTGTCTTTCTTGCCTCCTCATTTGTGCTTGTGGTTTGTTTGTTCTCAAAGAGGACTGTGACATTAGGAAGATGATGTCATAACTTGCAAGTGAATTGGCTTTAAGTGAAGGAAGGCTGGGTAAAGTCACCAGGCTCACTTTCTCCTCTGGAGCCACCTGGGTCCAGTGGTCAGATAAACATCAGGATGACTGGAGATGGACCAGGGTACAGTGGAAGACCTTGGCCTTCTCAGGGAAGGGAGAAGGGGAGAGAAGTTGTATTGTTGATGTTTTTTTTTCAGAAGAAAATAAGGCTGTATTTTTCTCACCCAAGCTCATGGACTCCCTGAAATGTATTCACAGTCCTACACAGACCCCAGAAGAAGAACTCCTGCTCTACAGCTCCATAGCTAGTTTTGAAGAATTGTCAAAATGTAAGGGGATGTAGGAGGGAGAGGAGATAGATATTCATTAAAATAAAATAAAATAAAATAAAGAAGAAAAAAGAAGACTAACATTACCTCATATTTCTTTTCTTTTTTCTCTTTCTTTCTTTTCCTTTTTTTTTTTTTTTTGGAGAGGGGAGGACAGGACAACTGGGGTTAAGTGACTTGCCCAAGGTCACACAGCTAGTAAGTGTTAAGTGTCTAAAGCCAAATTTGAACTCAGATCCTTCTGACTCCAGGGCCAGTGCTCTATTCACTGCACCACCTAGCCTCCCCTACCTCATATTTCAACATCATTTTACTATTTACAAAGCACATTCCTGAACAGATTGTGCTCATCCTTTGCCCCAACCCTCTTTGGAGAGGTTCTGTGGAATTATGTAGGAGATCTGGGAGAGAAGATTTGGGAAAGGTTAATAAAGAAGGGCAGGTTGGTAGTCACTCCTCTCACTTTGAATCTGACCCAGTGGCTAGGGAAGGTGCTCACCTCCCATCAACCCTCTTCATTTCTAAGAGTGAAGAAACATGGGCTGCACTGAATTCAGAGTACACTGTGTTAAATGGTGAATTAATTTGTATTTATTACAGTGTCTGTGAGGTGATAGGGGCCTTATAGGTCACCTAGTTCTACACCTAGAAGTAGGTGGCTGAAGACTCAATGCCCTCCAGGATGGTGGTTATTCAGCTCCTTCTGGAAACGTCCAATGAACTCCCCACCATTGCTAGATAACATTACTGAGAAGTTCTTCCCTTGATTCAGGAGCTAAAAATCTTATTTTCTGGGGGTTCCATCCATTGCTCCTGCTTCTACTCCTTGGGGTAAAGCAGAACACCTCAGATCCCAATTCAATTCTGACTCTAAAACCTGGGAGATGTCATGTCCCTGAGATTCTGCAGAGGCTCCTCTCCAGGCTAAAGCCTCAGTTCCTTCAGCTGCTCCGTGTGTGGTGTGGTTTCAGACTCTTCCTGACAATCCTGGTTGGCTTTTCTCTGGATAATAATGGCTATGCTAATAATAACTAGCATTTACATATTGCTTTAAAGTTAGCAAAGTGCTTTACAAATACCATCTCTTTTTATCCTCAATGCTGGGCCACAGGTGCGGCTATCATCCCTATTTTACAAATGAGTCAATCTAGGCAGGCTGAAGATGACTTGCCCAGGGTCACACAGGTAGGACTGGAATTCAGGTCTTCCTGACTCCAGACCTGGCACTCTCCAGCTTGTCAGTTGGAATTTTACATCATTCAAGTCTAACTTCCTCAAAGAGAAAGAAGGGCATATTTAGCTTTAAATGTGATTTAACATTTGATGGCACATATAAGCATCTGAGGCAGGAGACAAACACAGGTCTTCCTGATTACAAAAACAACTCTCTATCTACCCTGCTGCCTCTGGATTAATATATTTATCTTCAGTATTTATACCTATGGGCTTTTGTGGACCTGGCATTGCAAGTACTTAACTTACTGGAACACATGTTAAGACTCCAGATAGTATAGCAGAATAAGCCCTGAACTTAGAAGACCTAAGTTTTGTTGGCTTATTAGCTGTGTGACCATGGACAAGTCATTCCACTTCCCTGGGCATCAGTTTGTTCATCTATAAGTGGACAGATTAATACTTTTGCTATTTGCCTTACAGGAACTATTACTTGGAAAGTACTTTGTAAAGTTCAAAGCACTACAGAAATGCAAGCTGGAATTTCATCAAACAAGTTCATGTTCAGAATCAGTAGCAGAGCTTGGAACCTTACCTAGTTAAGGAAGAAAGAAAGAAAGAAAGAAAGAAAGAAAGAAAGAAAGAAAGAAAGAAAGAAAGAAAGAAAGAAAGAAAGAAAGAAAGAAAGAAAGAAAGAAAGAAAGAAAGAGGAAGGGAAGGAGGAGGGAAGGAAGGAATTAAGGAAGAAAAGAAGGAAAAGAGAAAGGGAGGGAGCCCTGCCCTCAAGGAGCATACATTCAAATAGGGGAGGGCAATACACACACACATATATATATACACACACACATACACATACATATATCTATGTATATGGGAGATATAGCCAGTAAGAACAGAAAAGTCAGATGGAATGATGACTGGAGTCATGGTGCAAATGAGTGAACTGGGTTGGGTTGGCCTAATTGATATGTCCTTTGCAAGAATGACAGTGTTAATTAGATTACTGTCCTCAGAGCTAAGATCTGAAAATTGGGAGAGGGGAGGGGAAGAGGCAAAGAGTATACCCAAGGTGGCAAATGGCATATGATTTTGACCAAACTACCTTTATGGAGAACTCATACCACTAGGGGAGAAAGTTGTTGAATCCTCCCGTGAAATGAAAGCAGTGATTTCTTCTTCATTTTCCCTCTGCTGACTTGTGTGGCCCTCCCCACCCACAACAATTCCTATGCTCTAGGTTGGCCCTTGGTAGTACTTTCACGCTGTAGACAGAGGTAAGATAGAACTAAGACAATCTGACTTATGAAAAAGAAACGAAGTCATGGGCAAAGTGCATAATTTAAATAAAAATATCTGCTGTATGTGAAGTTTATTTGCAATTAGCCCACAAAACATTATATTAATTATAATGTCTTTCCTACTAGGTTGGACAAAAGGCCATCCCAAACATTTCAGATCAGTAGAAACCATTTATGATCATAAGGTTTTTAGAGCTGGAGGAGATTTTTACAGTCATCTAGCCTAACACTAACATTAAGCAGATGAAGAAACTAGGGTTCAGAGAAGGTAAAAATGCCTATCAGTGCCCATAGTAACCAAGGGAAATAAAGGCAGTATACTGCATGACTGAGACCTCCTAGCTCCAAATCTAACAATTACCACATTAGGTTGCTTCCTTCAAATGCAGTGCCCTCCACTCTGGAAGTGCCAATATTGTTTTTCTAAGAAAAAAGGTGGGCACCAGCTAATGTATTGTGCTACGAAATGCTTCTGAAAGCACCATCACAGAGGAAGGACAGCTGGCAGATTCACAGAGAGAGCAAAGAAAGGAAGTAAAGTAAATGGAGAGACCAATGGTGACCAGCCTAACAATTCAGAAAGCAGGAAAAAAATCAATGAAGCACACACAGACCATTTATGCTTCATTGATTTTTGCTACTCATTGCTCCTCCTTGGTGGCTACAGTTGTATCCACATCCTACTTTCTGCTACTAGGCAGGTCTGAGAGTCAGCATAGCAAGTATCTATGAGGATGCATCCTTCACAAGCCTCAGGGCCTGCTGTGGAAATGGGGCAGTTGCCCAAGGTTTGTCTGCTAGTTCTGTTGCAATTTGTCCTTGTCTAGAAACAAGCCTGATAAACAGTAATACCTACTGAATTTCCTTTAGAGAGAGGTTTTTTGTTTTTTTTTTTTTTGCTTTTTTTTTTGAGGGCAATTGGGGTTAAGTAACTTGCCCAAGGTCACACGGCTAGGTTTTTTTTGTTTGTGTGCGTTAAGTGTTTGAGGCCGGATCCGAACTCAGGTCCTTCTGACTCTAGGGCCGACGCTCTACTCACTGCACCACCTAGCCGCCCCAAGAGAGAGGTTTTTAATGGACTGGAGAAAAGCACTCAACTGGGAGTCAGGAGACCTGATTTTGAGCGATGCTGTAAGCAATGTGATATGGTGGTCAAAAGAGCTAATGGAATGTTGGGCTGCATCGAGAGGTCCAGATTAAGGAGATGAGGTCCTCATCAAACCTCATCCGGAGGACTGTGTTTAGTTCTGGGCTCCACAGTTTAAGAGAAAAGTGCCCAAGATAGAGCCTCGATCTACTGTTAGGGGATGTGATATGAATGATGATCCAGAAAAGAGATGGAAAACTAAAGGTCAGACAGGCATAAGGAGAACACAAAGAAGGTATCTAGGAGAACAAAGCTGTCAACAACAACAGAAGTCTAGAAAGATGGCAACTGAGAAAAGCTCATTAGATCTGACAATTAAGAGAACACTGATAGCTGAAGGGAGCTATTTCAGTTGAGTAATAATGTTGGGCACCAGACTGCCAAGAATAGCATGACTTTACCAAATTTTTTGCTAAAAATCTAGATAGACTATAACCACAGCATACCCTTGATCTACCAGAGGCAGCTAGGGGGTGTAGTGGACTAAGCCTGGAGCCAGGAAGATCTAAGTTCAAATCTAGCCTCAGATGTTTGTTAGTTGTGTGACCCTAGACAAGTCCCTTAACCTCCATCTGCCTTAGTTTCCTCAACTGTACAATGGGAATAATTTTCATGCCTACCTCCCAGGGTTGTTGAAAGGATCAAATGAAATAATATTTGTAAAGTACCTGGTACACAGTAGGTACTTAATAAATGCATCCTTCCTTCCAGGACCAGGACCACTTAGTATACTCACCATACCTCAGTAGTTTAAAATTCCTTAAAGGAACAGAAAGAGCTCTGACTGTGGACTTAGAGGACCTGCCTTCAAATCCTGCTTTGGTGTCTTAGCTTATTACCCGTATGACATTAAGTAGGTCACTCAGTGTTTATCTACATGAGATATCTGTATATCTAAATGAGAGGGCTAGATTGCCTGGTCTCTGCATTTCCTTCCAGTTTTAGATCTATGATCCCAATACAGCTAAAACTCATGAACTATTGTTATTTATTACATAATATACCAGGCAACTCAGTGGTACAGTGGATAGAGTGCCTGGGCCTGGAGTCAGGAAGACCTGAGTTCAAATACAGCCTCAAATACTTCCTAGCTCTATGACCCTGGACAAGTCACTTAATGCTGTTGGCCTCATTTTCCTCCTCGTTAAAATGAACTGGGGAAGGAAATGTCAAACTACTGCAGTATCTTTGCCAACAAAACCCCAAAAGACACCATAAAGAGTGGGACACAAATGAACAACAACATAACATCCCTCTTCATTCAAGTTCCTTTTTTCTGATGGCTGATCTGTCGGCTACTACATAAAACCATGACAGTCCATGACAAGCCCTTGTTTAAAAGCTTTCCATCCTGCTCAGTAGATTTCAGTTGGGATCCTCAGCTGACCCCCTTTGGTTTCTCTTTTGTCTCTCGAAATGCATAATGAGTGAACGTCAAGGGACTACGTCCCTATGTTAAGAGGAGGGAGATCTGACTGGGCACATCCCTCTTTACTTCCCTAGCTGTGACTGAGACAGAACTAATTACAGAGCTATGTTCTTTCTAATTCCCACTCTGCACATGCAAACCTCTAAAATCTTTAGTGCTAAAAAGAATGATTATATTCAGTCATGCAGAAGCCCAAAGAAACCTAAGCTTCCCAACCCAGCTGCTCCAGGGAGTTGATCACATCTGTCAAATGTGTCAACTCAACACAATTAGGACTGGTGTCAGGCAGGGTGATCTCAGGGGGAAGAATGAGATAGAATCTTTCCTCCTTTTCCCTCCCTCCTCCCCTCAAGCTGCCAACCAGGCTAAATCACACCCTTCCCCACACAGGGAAGGAAAGTCAAATCACAATCTAGCTTCTCCCCCCAGCCTGTAGTTTGGAGAGTGTGGTTCTCATGCAATACTCACTTGGAAGTATTCTCCAATATTCCTTTGACTTCACTCATTTGTTCCTTCCCAAAGTAAACCACAGTGAGGTGGACTCTCCCATCTTGTTGGATACACATCTCCCTGGAAGATCAAACACAAGTCAACCCCACAGAAGATTGGAGTCTTCTTCCCAGAGCAGTCAGTCTGTCAATATGTAATTATTAAGCTCCTACTATGTGCTAGACACTATGCTAAGTGCTGGGGATACAAAGAAAGGCAAAAAGACAATCCCTGCCCACAGGGAGTTCACCATCTAATGGGGAAGACAACACCCAAATAAATATGTACAGAGAGACTATCTACAGGACACATAGGAAATAATCAACTGAAGGAAGGCACTAGAATTAAGGGAATTGAGAAAGGCTTCCTGAAGAAGTGGGACTTTAGCTGGGACTTTAGAGGAAACCACGACTCAGCAGTGGGCAATGCCAAGCATTTTGTTTTCCTGAATAGCCAAAGGGAATTGGCATTACAATGTGTATCCCAGAGGAAGCAAATGGGGGCTCAGATGTAACAAGCTGTATGTCATACCACCACTAATGTCAGAATAGAACTTTATGAATTTGGGTAATATAAAAAATAAACAGGTATGGGGCCTTGGCTCAGAATCCTCAGGACCTTTAATTCTTTTTTTAACTTTAATCCACTGAATTGATTTTATATAATATTTTCTTTTCCCCCAATTACATGTTAAAAAGATTTTTAAAACATTTTTTAAAGCATTGAGCTCCAAATTCTTTCCCTCCCTCCCTGAGATGGTAAGCAATACAATATAGTTTAAATAAGTTCTATCATGTAAAACATTTCCATATTGGTCATGTGTACAAGACAGAAAGAAGAAAGAAAGACAGGAAGGAAGGAAGGAAGGAAGGAAGGAAGGAAGGAAGGAAGGAAGGAAGGAAGGAAGGAAGGAAGGAAGGAAGGAAGAGAAAAATAGCATCTTTTTTATGTATTCAGACAGTATCAGTTCTTTCTCTGGAAGTGGATAGCATGCTTCATTCTGAGTCCTTTGGGACTGTGTTGCTGAGAACAGCTAAGTCACTCACAGTTCTTCATCATATAACATTGTTGTTACTGTGTACAATGTTCTCCTGGTTCTGCTCACTTCACATTGCATCAATTAATGTTGTCTCTCCTCGTTTTTCTTAAATCATCCCGCTTGCCATTTCTTATAGCACAATAATATTCCATCATAACCATATACCACCGCTTGTTTAGCCATTACTCAATTGATGGGCATCCCCTCAATTTCCAATTCTTAGCCACCACAAAAAAAGCTATCAATATTTTTGTCTTCCAATTCTTTATAGAGAGGCAACAGGATGTAATGGAAGGTGCCTAGATGCTTTTAACTCCACCCTACCCAAAGTCCTTCACATATAGAGATTTACAGACCTCAGAGTGGTATAAAAGGTCAGCTATTTCACATCTAATATCTCATTTGATTCTCTCCTAAAGTAATTTAAAATAATTTTGTACTAACTTATTTTACTTTTTTTATATTCACTATCTCTATTTTAAACTCCTCTATGACCAATTTATAGATGCTTTAAGCATTATTCCTACTTAAAAGATGGGGAAAACGAGACTGAGAGAATTTAAGTAAATTGACCAAGATCGCTCTGCTGAGATGTATGGGGTGGGGAGGAAAGATTAAAATCTGGATCTTCTAGGTTCCAAAATCCATGCCCTATTCCAATGCTACCTCTCATTTTTTCCACAACTCTGTGAAGGAGGGAAATTTTAACCTTCATTTTATAGAGGAGGAAACTGAGGGACAGAGATTATGCCCCTTCCCTGAGATAGTGTAGGAGCCAAACTAGATCCCCTTTATGTGCAAAGCATGGCAGCTGGGAAGACTGGTCTGGTAACTTCAATGAGCTGTTCCTCAGCACTGCAGGCTGAAGTGTTTGCTTTTATTTTCATCAACCCAGACTCCTGACATTTCAGGGACAGTTTGGTGCCAGTGACCTAAGAATACTGTCCTAGAGAGGAATAATGACTGTTCTCTTGCACCCTTCTCCCAGCAGAGTCTGACCCAGCTGAAATCATAAAGGTTAAGTTTGTCCCATTTAGCGCCTCATCCAGCACCCCTGCCAGATACTGAGTGACTCACTCTCTTGTCCTACAGACCTCCTGCCACAAAGAACACCCTGGGCACCTCCTTCTTCCTTCCCTTCACTGTTCTTAAGCTTTCAATTTTTCTGGCCCTCCTCCAACTCAATCAAACTTTGCTCTCAGATAACTTATTCCCTGGCACTGCTGATCACTGGTAGATTGTAGCTGTTAAATTGGACAAAAGAATCTGTTCCAGTATTGTGTAATATCAGACACCTGCCAGGTAATGTATCTCTGTTTGAGCAGAATCCTTCCGGAGACAACGCCTTCATCCCAAAGGAATGATTACTGGTAGGAAACGCTGATCAGTCAGGGAATGTGCTATTATTCATTATCATTACTCCAGCCAGCAAACACTCGATGGTAGTGAGAGAAGCATCATGAAAGTGAGCTCTAAGCAAGGTCACTGAAGGATTTGGTGGGATGTGGAGACTGAGGCAAAACCATGTGCCAAGACACATGGGTCAGATTGCAGAAGGAGTCTTCAGAGGATGGCACACAGAACAGTCTAGAAGGAATGCAGGGATTATGATAGTGTCTTTAGAAAGTAGAATGGGGACAAGTAGAATGGGGAATTATTCTCCTAAAAAGGCCTTCAAAACTTGAGAGTTCATAGCTACAGATGCTGCTGCCTAAATCTTTACCTACTGACAATACAATTTCCTTTAGATAAAAGGGTGCTTTGATGAACTTGCCAGGTAATGTTTTAACTTCCTTTGCTGGGACAGAAAAGAACACACATACAAAGAGAAGTATAGGGGGAATTGGGCTTTTAAATTACATCTGCCAGCAGGAAAAAAATCCATCCCCAGTTCCAGGGGAGGGTCCCCTACTGTGACTAAATAATAGGAATCTCACTTTTTCGGCAATGTCTCTGCTATGTTTCATGCTGACTTTTTAAATCTTTTCAAAGCATTTCCCAATTTCAGGAAATAAGCTACTGAGACTCTTCCATCTCTTTACTGTTCCCTGTCAGGATGTGGGTTCCCCAAAAGATACTTCTGAAGTAGGAAAAACTATAAGGTTCACTTATAGGAGGAATTCTGGATAAACCATGACTATGGTTAGAGATGTGATACCTAAAATTAAAACATCATTAGAAATGTTGTTCTAAGGGATGGGAGGACTCTCTCAAAGAACAAGGGGAAATCTTGGTGATATGAAACCAAAAGATATCAATATCTTCACAAGATAGCAGGAGAGCTTCCTACCCATTGCTCTCACTGGTCTTCATTTTACTTTGAAAGGTAGGGGGATAGTGCTAGTAAAGCTAAGGAGAGGGAAATGAGGGCTTCTTGTAATCACAAAAAGTACCATCTGTCCCCAAACCATTAACTACTCTTCTTGGAGATTGGTAGCTTGGCTTCCTCTAGATATGCACCTAGTACCATTTCTGTACAATAATCACACACTACTCACTTAATTCTAGCATCACCATGACACAATGTTAGAGTTGGAAGGGACCTCAGGGTGCATCCAGTTGAACCTGTTACTGAACAGGAATCCCCGCCCCCCGCAGTAACATCCCCAACAAGCAGCTACCCTGCCTCTGCTTGGAGATCTCCAGTGAAAGAGAAATCATCCCTTCCCTGGGAAGATCTATTTTTAAAAACTCTCCTTCATTATTGTCTATCTCTGCCCATAATTTCATTGGAGGCAAAGAATTCCTTGTTGAAAAAACTCTTTCCACAAATGTGGGTGTTCAGATGTTCTGAGGCTCACAGTCTTCAAGATTTGCCTGGGGACACAGAGAGTTCAAGGGATTTGCCCAGGATCATGAAGCCAGTTTCTGTCAGAGGTGAGATTTGAACTGGAGCATTTCTGACTCAGAAATAAGCACTCTGCCCACTATAGGAAGGTCCTCCCCCAACACACATACTTCTGAGTTGAAAACTCTCCCTGTACTTATTGGCTTTCATTTTGTCCTTGAAAGTCAAGAAAATCATGAATAATCCAGGTGACAATAATGATTTGAAGACAGCAACCAGGCCTTCCCTAATTCTTTTCATCTTTTAGCTAAATATGCTCAATTCCTTCAGCCAGTCTTCATGTGATATTGTTCCAAGTTCCCCCATCATCCTGGTCACAGACTCCATATGTGCTCCAGGATGTCAATATCCTTCCCTAAAATATGGCATCCAGACACCATATTCCAGGTGTAGTCTGTGCAAGGGAGAGGAGAGCAGAGCCATCACCACCCCATTCTATGCATTATATTGCTATTAATTGGGAAGGAAAGGGATGGGAATGAGCATTTATTAAGTGCTACTACTTGCCAGGCATTGTGCTAAGCCCTTCCCAAATAGTATGTCATTTTATCCTCACAATAACCCTCCAAGGTAAGTGCTATTATTACTCCCACTTTACAGTTGAGGAAACTGAGGCAAACAGAGGTTAAGTGACTTGTCCAGAGTCACAAAATTAGTCTAAAGTTTTGAGGCCACATATGGACTCAGGTCTTCCAGACTGCAGACCCTGCCATCTCGCCACTGCATCAACTAGTGGCCAATCATATTATCATGTCAAAGTCATCTAGGCTACTACAGCAAGAGTCCTCCCTCTGTCCCATCCTCCTCCTCCTTCCCCTGTCCCCATCTTTCCACGTCTTCATCTGGGAACACTAATCAAATAAACACTATTATCAACCAGGAACTTCCTTCCCTAGCTAGCACTTCTGTATGTGCTTCCTCTCCTACAAGAATGGAAACCCCTTGAGGTCAGGGACTATCTGACCATTTTTGTCATTCTATTCCCAGAACTTAGCAGATTGCATGAAGTTTAGCAAGTACTTAATCAATGCCTTTTCCTTCATTTTCTCACATTAAGCCTTTATCAAAGTGTACTGAAAACCCCAAATCTTTTTTCATGTGATTCTAAACACGAGTTTCCTAAATGCTTTTTAGGAAGTTTTTCACATCCACATTTGTGTTTCTCATCTTCTAGAAAAACTTTACTTAGTCTTTTTTCCATCATGACCCCTAAAGAACAGGATATCTGGGTAACAAAACTACTTTGGCTTTTGGAACATTTTTTTCCCTCTGGAAAATTATATTTTCCCTCCCCTCAGTTCAGGGCACAGAGATAATTAAAATGTGTAACTGGTTAGAAAACAAGTGAATGCATTTATATTTTTCTTCCTAAGAGTCTAAGAGCATTTCATGGTAACTGAGCTCTGTTATTAATCCATAGCAGTCTTCATACCCTTACTGCCCTCCACTCCCACCTAAGAGTTAAGTTACCATCACACAATCATTGAATGTTGGATCTGGAAGTGAGCTCAGAATCATCTCTAACAAAATAACCCCCAACTCCCTCATGTTAGAGAGGAGGAAACTGAGGCCTAGAGAAAGGGAAAATCCTCTAGAAGGTCACATATGGTAGCATACTAGACTAGAACCCAGGCTTCCCAAATCTACTTAATCCAACTAGAACAGGTAAAGGAAAAATCAGGCATAGCTAGGATGCCCTAGAAAAGATGAAAAGCATCATGGCCATGAATTTCCTTCTGAGGCTAAAGATTTAAGTCTATAAGAGACCAGTGACCTAGAAGGCACTCTGAGAAATAAACATTATAACAGTCTGAAGTCGATTTTACTCTATCACCATCTAATGATAGGAAACAAAAGGAAGTAAGCAGAATGTCCAATGCTTGACATAACGCTATTCTCACACTGCCCAGTTTAGAAATGAAGAAAGAGATCCAAGGGAACCAGTTTAAGTTCCTAAGTCATCTGGGCATGAAATCCAAGTTTCTCAAAGCCCAGTCTAGTCTTGTTCCTATTCCCTAAGGCATTCATCTTGGCAAGATGGAAAGTCAATGTAATCATGTAATTTAAATAGCTATCAAGTCTCTTATCTTCTGAGACAGCATTTATAGCATTAGCATCACTCTGCTCCAGATAGAATATTTGAGAGCAGTCTTCCTAAAACTAATTTCCATGTAAAAAAAAATGCATCTGCTGGATGCAAGGAAGCAGAAACAAAGTACCTGCTGGGGGACAGCTAAACAAAATAGCGGAATAGATCACGAATCAGAAATGTAATTGAATATTACCATGTGTTAATAAAAGACAACTATGAAGGACTCACAGAAGTATGTTAAGACATATAAACTAATGCCGAGTGCAGTAAGCAGAACCAAGAAAACAATAAACACATTAACTACAACAACGTCAATGGAAAGAACAAAAAAAAAAATCAAGAACTGGGCCCTGTGTAATTATAATTACCAATTACCTTCTTTGCAGATGTGGTGATTACTTATAGGTGTGGAAAACACATACGTCATCAGACATGCTCAGTGTGTGGGCTGGTTATATTGAACTCCTTAGGCCGTTGTATTTTTGTCTTCTTACCTCTAGCACCTAGCACAGTGCCAGACACATAGTAGGTGCTTAATAATTGATGATTAATTGATCGGAAGGATAGCGTGCTAGGTTGAAAAGGATTATATTCAGAAATGTAGGTAGTGAGAAAGAAAAGGTATCAATACAAAAGACAAAAAAGTTTTTTAAAGTTATCTATTCAACCAGAAGGCTGAAAAGTAGGGTAGGGAATGGCTTAAGAACTTCCAGGTTTTTGTTTTGTTTTGTTTTGTTTTGTTTTGTTTTGTTTTGTTTAGTGAGGCAAACAATATTCAAATGAAAGGCTTCTCTTTGTTTGGTACAAAGATATGATGCATGCTCCCAGGTGGAATGGTAGAGGAGTCTAGAGGGGAAATTAGAGAAGCAGAATAATCATTAAGGGCTGGGGAAAAGAATATTCACATGATGGTGTCTGCTTACCTCCGACTAGAAGGTGTAAAAGAAAAATCAGGCACAGCTAGAATGCCCTGGGAAAGATGAAAGATATCATGACAAAGAATTTCCCTCTGAGAGGAAAGATCCCACTTAAGTCCCTAAGAGATCAGTGATTCTGCAAGGAACTCAGAGAAATACATATTTTAGCATTCTGAAGTTCTTTTTTTTCTCTCACCACCTAATGATATGATGCAATAGGAAGTAAGCTACTGGTCTAGGGACCAGGGAAGTGGAGGCAGGCAGATCTCCTGAGACTGGGAATTCTGAGTTACAGTAACTATCATTTGAATGTCTTCAGTAAGGAATATGGTGAGCTCCTGAAGGATGGGATTCATTGGGTTGCCTAAGGAGAAGTGAACCCTGTCCTCCCCCTCCCCAGGCCCCCCGCTGGAAAAGAAGCATGGCAAAGCTGTGCTGGTCAGTCGTGGGAAAGGACCCCTTAATTCCAGAAAGGGCAAGATAGGAATGTGTTCACTCTGAGATTGATTAAACACTAATGCTTTAAAATTTTCTTCACAAGACCTGTTTTCTATCCTTTTAATTATTGTTGCTTTTCTCCAACCTCACTTAGGATTACTCCCTCTCATTGTCTATATCCATCTCATCCTTATTTAGAAAAGAAGCCTAAAACCCGTCTCCAAGCAGGTAACACACGGAAAACAACCAAAAAGGAAGATTGAGATTAACTTCGGGAGTGAAATGTCTAGAGGGACAATGGAAGAAACAGCAGAAAAATAACCCAGGGTAGCACAGTTAGAATGGGGTTTGGATCAATGTGATACTGACAAGAGAGAAAATAAACACCTCACCTAAGAGGGAAGGGCTCTTGGGGGGAGGAGAAACCAAGAAGCAGGAATTCACAGAAGCAAATGATTAATCCTATCACAGGTTGCTAAGGGGAAAACCCTCAAGATGGTGTCTCCTTGGCTGCAAAATTTACTTGCTCAGTGACTGGAAACTGAAAAGTGGAACATTGTAAATGGCAAAGGAAGTGGCCAAAGAAAATAAAGGGAAAAGGAAATCAACCCACTGGAGTAACTGACAAAGGCTGAGGAGTTTTGTATTCTGGGGAGGTGGTCCCAGTGACTGTATGAGGATGAAAACAAAAAGAGAAAACTATTCTAGAGACAGACGCCATCATTTACCATCTACACCACGCATTTGGCATTTTGTACACACTTCCTGGCATGATCGGTTATCTCTCTATGTGTCTACCTCCTATTTTTCCACTCTGATTAGCAGCAAATTTAGGAAATCTTGTCTTGAACTCAAGAAATGTTCCAGTACAAACACTACTATCTTTATCCTGGTCAAACCACATCTAGACACCACATTCAGTTCTGGTCATCACATTTCAGGACTGGCATTGATAAGTTGGACTGTGCCCCAAAAGAGGTAATCAGGATGGTAACGGGACTTGACTCCATGCCATGGGAGGTTATAGTCAAAGGAAGTGGGGATGTTTAGCCTAGAGAAGGGAAGACTTGAGCAGGGAGAATGATAGCCTTTTCCGAAGTGATGGAAGGGAAATCACCTGGAAGGAGAATTAGATTTGTTTGGTGTAGCTCCCAGAACTAGGAGCAGTGGATAGAATGTAGAAAGAAGCTGTTCTAGGCTTGATGTAATGAAAAAACCTTGTCATGATCATAGGTATCCAAGATAGTCATAAGCTGCCTTAAAGGGTCTGATTAACCACAGTTGCTCACATGGTAACTTGACACTAACATAGTGTCCTCTTCAAGGACGACAACCAGAAAAGGCTGCTCTCTGACAGGTGTGAGGAAGAGTGGAATCTTGTTCAGGAACCATTTGAACTAGACAGTCCCTGAGGTCCCTTCCAACTCTCAGATTCAGAGATTGATTAAAACATAAATGCTTCAAAATTTTCTAAGACCTGCTTTGCATCTCTTTAATCACTGTGGCTTTTCTCCAGCAGATGTGTTTCTCTATATTCTCTCAGTGGAAACCAAAACTAGGTCTGAAGCTTTAAGTGTCTGAATACTTCCTTTGATCCTCATAACAACCCTGTGAGGTGTTATAGCTATTATCCCCCTTTTACAGAAAGGTTAAGTAACTTGTCCATGGGCAAATTCAGAGTCTCTCCTGACTCTTAAATCTAGCAATTGTCCCACTGTACCATACTGCATTTATAGGTATAGTAGTAGTAGTAGTAGTAGTAGTAGTACTACTACTACTACTACACACACACACACACCATATGTTAACTTCCACAGTTGCCAATGAAAATATATAAAGTATTAGTAGAGGGTATTTATTCACTGGGAGTTCTCCATGTCAGTAAAATCATGTTAGGTTTCTAATCCCCCAAAAAAGTACATAATGTCAACATGTCAAAGACCTATGATTTTTGTCAGTGAGGTACCAATACAAATCACAATCCATCTTTAAACTTAGTGGATAAGCCCTCTGAGACTCAGAGAGGATAAATAACTGGTCTATGGTCATAAAGCTAGTTTGAGAGGCATGATGTGAACTCAGATCTTCTTTATTCCAAGTCTATCCACTATACCACACTGCCTGTCCCAGCTCCTTCCTGCCCCCTACCATTATACATTTTCACTGTCATATATAAAATTTTATATATATATATATATGTGTGTGTGTGTGTGTGTGTATGTATTTATATATTTGTACATACACACATATATAGGTATATATATATAATTTCATAATATGAAGACTTTTAATACCATATATTATATATAAATAAAATGCACATACATATGTGTATACAAAATATACACCTGAATAATGCTACCATCCTACCATAAGCAAGCTTGGCTTATTTTATTTTCTAGTAGTGGTAATGAATTTGTGTTGCTCTACTTTCTCAACAGAAAATATTAGCAAAATGGGCTTTGAAATATAGTTTGTGGCCACAGAATAAAGCTAAAAGCGATCGGCTTGCACAGAAACCAGACCCCTGATCCCAGCCATGATTCAACTGAGCTGATGGATATCAATAAACTAAAAAGGGTTCCTTTTTGGAGGTACCATGTTTTAATGAGCTATATGCTAATTTATCTTTTTTTAATCTGGTATAATGTCTCTACTTAAATTCTAACTGCTTTTCTTAAGACCTGAAATGATGATTCTCACAGAATTCTGCAAAAAGTAAGTACTGAGATTAACCTACTTTAGTGATCTCTTTTTAGTAATTATTGCTGCATAGGTCAGATAGACCCTCAGTTAGTTATTCTTGGGTCTTAACTCTTAAGCCAAAGTATGTACTACATGTCTGAGATAGGGACTTGGTGCTCCGTGACTAAATTAGTTTTCTGGATGTTTTAAATGTTGGTATTTGTCAATTGAAAGGACAAAAGAAAAATGAAGCTATAAAAAATTATAATGCAAATACTCCCCTCTCCTCTGCCATGTGACAGTGCCAATTCCAGGATTATGTCTCCATTCTCAAAGTCAGGTCCTACAGATCACATGTGCACACAAGTTTCTCCATGCTTTCTTTTAGAGTTGTCATACAACTTCCCTCTCTGCACACTTACCAGCAAATACTTTAAAAATTATTATTATGCTCTGTAGCATTATACCAGGCAAAAAAACGTTGGCTCTAAGGGGGGGGGGAGGAAGCACACATATTAGATTTATGAAATATAAAAATGAAATTAATCTAATACATAGGATTTTCCAAAAAAGCCGCCAGGAAGAGATTGGTAATATAGACTCTTGGCCAAACCATGAATTCAAGACATATACATGCTGAAATTTCAAATGAATAGTGGCATCTGAAGGCTAACTTAACTTCTGAAATTATATATGATTTCGACACTAAACAACTAAATGGTTGCATTCCCTCTTTTCTTTCAAAGGCTGCTAAAAATGAAATGATGAAATCCTCTGAATTGCCTTCATCTTAACCGAAATGGACACAAGCCATGGGAAGGCTAAACCTTCAAAACCCCTCTCCTAGCTTGTTAGCAAAGAAACTGATCTTTCATAAAGCCTTCTCTAATACTTACTAAATATATGGGCCATTGCCAGTCATCCGGATCTATATCAGGACCACTGGACCCAGATGGCTCTGGAGGAGAAAGTGAGGCTGGTGACTTTGCACAGCCCTCCCTCACTTAAATCTAATTCACTTGCAAGACATGGCATCATCTTCCTGATGTCATGGTCTTCTTGGAGATGAAGGACAAAAAACAACCATAATGCCAAAACTAGTATTCTCAGCCACATCCAACTTTTCCAGATCTCTTTCTGATGTCTCCTTTACCCCACTTTCTCTACCTATGTTTCATCTATAATCTTTCTGACATTACTCTATCTGACCATAACCTTCTATCATTCCACCTCTTCTCATGCCCCACTCCTCCTAAGCCTTTTCTTTGCCCTCATCAAGACCTCCAGTCCTTTCACTCTTCAATACTTCTGCACAGAATTACTCCTACTCTGATTTCACTTTTCTCCTGCTCCAACCTCAGCCCCAAAGTTAGACATTTCAATTCTACACCCTGCTCTTGAATGTACATCATTCTACTTTTACCAAACGTTAGCATTGGATTGTGCCCCTCCCCCCCAACTCCTACTCATCAGAAGCTGAATACAGTTCCAGGAAGTCTCATAACCATGCTGACTGGGTACATTACAAACTCATGGCATCCAGTTTCTACTGGACCTTCACAGTAACAATGTAGTCCTTTTTCCTCCTTCCAAACTGACCTTGCTGCTTACTTTCCTGAGAAATTTGAGGCAATTTTATGTAAAATCCCTCTTCTCTGATTCTCTTCATTTAAGAACCTTTAACATTCTCTTCTATTTGTCTATCTCTCTGCCTCTCTTGTACTGTGTCCTCATTGTACACAATAACATTGTACACAGCAACAACTACATCGTGCAATGACCAACTTTGATAGACTTAGTTCTCAGCAATGCAAAGATCTAAGACAACTCTAAAAGAGTAATGATGGAAAATGCCATCTACATCCAGAGAAAGAACTATAGAGTCAGAATGCAGAGAGAAGCAGACTCATATTTCTCTTTTTTTGTTGTTTTGCTTTCTTTCTCATGGCTCCTCCCATTTTTTATAATTCTTCTAGGCAACATGACTAATGTGAAAATGGGTTTGATAGGAATGTATGTATAGAGCCCATATTGGAATACACGCCATCTTGGGGAGGGAAGGGGAAGGGAGAAGAAGAAAATTTAAAACTTACGGAAGTGAATGTTGAAAATGGAAAATAAATGATTTAAATATTAAAAAAAATTTTAAAGAAATGATTGATGCTTAAATGAGATCTCTAACCAGTCAAAAGTACCAACCTAATCATCCAGAGAGGATAAATCAAATACATGAAGAATATCTGTTGTCCAGATTTCAAGTAGTTTGATGAAAAGTCCAACAATGCCTATAACTTTGTCCAATGCTGAAGATAAAAAAAAAAATGTGATTCCAGAATCGAAATGAGCAGGGGACTGGAGTGCATTTGGGAAACTGCAGTGCAATAATGACCCTCTGTGTCAACTTCAAGTCTTCACTCCCTCTCACGTCCCACATTAGCCAATTTGCTGCCAGGGCCTGTCATTTCTACCTTGGTCACATCTCTAATGTATGCCCCCTTCTCTCCTCTGACACTGCCGCCACTCTGGTGCCCTCATCACCTCATGCCTGAACTATCACAATAGCTTGCAGGTAGATCTACCTGCCACAAATTTCTTCCCTCACCAGTGTATCTTCCCCTGACCTACCCATGATTTTCCTAGAGCGCAGGTCTGATCATGTCATCCCCCTTAATAAACTCCCATGACTCCCTATTAGCCCCCAGGATCAAATATAAAATCCTCTAGCTTTTAAAACCCTTCATAACCTGACTCCTTCTGCCTTTTCCAGCTTTCTCACAGCTAACTCCCCTTTATATACTCTGCAATTCAATGACTCTGACTCCCTGGCTGTCACTCACACACTGACACTCCATCGCAGGCCTCTGTGCTTTTTTCTCTAGTTGTTCCTCATGCCTGAAACTTCCTCCCTCCTCATCTCTGCTTTCTAGCTTCCCTGGCTGCTTTCAAGTCTCAGCTAAATTTCCACCCGCTGAAAAAAAGCCTTTTCCCATCCTCTTTAATCTTAAAGCTGTCCCTGTGAGCCTATCCCTACTACATACATGTACATACATCTTACTATATATGTGATATCTATATAGTGATATACATAGTGTGTATGTATATAAATAAGTATACATTTACACATATGTGTGTGTGATAGGCTCAAAGGCATGGCACTAAGAAGAGATGAGGAAGAAGGAAATTTCAGACATGAGAAACTGTATACACACATAAACATAACATATGTGTGTGCAGATAGACAAATTGAAGATTAAACTTGGCTGGGTTCCGGTGGGTGCCTGTGATTTTACATATATATGCATATGTGTGTGTGTGAACATTGTTCTTTGCATGTTGTCTCTTCCCATTAGACTATGACCTCCTTGAGAGCAGGACTTGGGTCTGTTTTTTGGGGGTTTTTTGTTTTTATTTATTTTTTTTGCCATTCTTTGCATCCCAATACTTAGCACCATACCCAGCACATACTAGGTGCTTAATAAATATTTGTTGAATGAGTAAGATTCTCTGAAGCAAATAGCAACTTTTTAACATCAATATTCTTCTGGTGATACAATAGGGCTACAAATCATGGAATTACAGTCTCTGAAAAATCAAAACTGTGGTTCATTCAAAAGGCAAAAGGAAGATACATGGCCATTAACTTATTTTATTTCTCTATATATGTATATCGCAGGGGATTTTTTTCTTTTGTTCTCAACTACAGGAGGATGAGTATGGGAGAGAATGATGGTAGATTTTTGCTAACTGAAAAATATAAAATTTAATTTAAATAAAATATTCATGGGCAACATGAGTAGTACTGGAAGCAAGGTAGAAAATATATTCAAGCTGGTATATAACCCAAAAACTTGGGGTAGGGGAAAGGACAATCATGTAGCAAGGGCAAACAATAACCAATAAACAACTCACATACTGAATTGGAACCCCAGTAATATCAAGAAATCTAGTGCCATGCCGATTAGGCTATTGTGAAGAAGTGATGGGAGGAAATGGACAGGAGTCCTTCCTACAGGATAAGCAGATAAAGATGGATCATAATCTATGCCACCTTGATGTGGACACTAAGCAGAGAGGTAGAAATTAAAGATGTGGAAGAAAAGTGAGAATGCTAAGAGAAAAGGACAGATGCTTGGAGGACATGAATATAGTAGGGGCAGGAGAAAGTACATGAATATGCAAAAAAGACTGAGAAGAAATAGTAAGAGAAGCAAGAGGAGAACCAGATGATGCTGTAGTGTCAGGAAACCCAAGGAGAGAATGTCAAGAAAGAAGAGCATGGTCAATGATGTCAGATGAGGCAGAAAGGTCAAGGACGATGCTCACTGAGAAAAGATCATTGAAACTGGGAATTAAGGAGTTGCTGCAGAACCAGGAGAACATTGTATACAACAACAGCAACATTGTGGCAGACTTAGCTCTTCTCAGAAATACACTGATAGAAGACAATTCCAAAAGATCCCTGATGGAAAATGCTATCCACGTCTAGAGAAGGACAATGGAGTATGAATGCAGATTGAAGCAAAATATTTTCTCTTTTTTGTGTGTTTTCTTTCTTGTGGTTTTCCCCTTCTGTTCAGTTTCTTCTTTCACAACATGACTAATGTGGAAATATGTTTAACATGATTGTGCATGTATAATCTATCAGGTTGCTTGCTGTCTTGGGAGGGAGAAGACAGGGGGGATGGTGAAGGGAGGGAGGAAAAAAAATTGGAGCTCAAAATCTTATAAAAATGAATGTTGAAAACTATCTTTACATGTAATTGGGGAAAATATTATTAAATGGAGAAAAAGAAGTTTCTGTTAACTTTATTTTATTTTTAAAAATTAATTTATTTATAGTTTTCAGCTTTCCCTTTTTTAATGCTGCTACCTTTGGAGAGGGCAGTTTGAAAAGGTCACTGGGAAAGGAATTCAGATTGCTAGAGGTTTAAAGTGAATGAATAATGAAGAATCAGACACAATCAGTGTAGACTACTATTTTATTCATTTTAACAATGAAAGTAAGGAGATAGGACAATGGCCAGGTCCAAGGAAGACTTTATTTAGGACTGGGGAGATGTATGTTTGTAGGCAGAGAAGAAGTAGACAGAAAGAGTGAGATTGGGGATATGAAAGTATAATGTTGGATAAAGCAGTGTCCCCAAGGACAACAGAGGGGATTGGCTCAAGTCTAAGTGGATGAATTAGACTTGGAGAGGACTGCAATCCATCCTCTAGGATTAGAGGGAGGTAAAGGAATAAAGACATAGAGAGATTTTCAGAAATAGAGAAGGAAAGATGAGACAGTTCATGATAGAGTAGCAGATGAGGGCACATGGTGAGAAAGAGGGTAGAGATGGATGGAGAAAAGAGGTTTAAAATAGCATTTAACTAAGGCTGGATCTACTCCACTTGTCAATACTGTTCCCTGTTGTTAATTACATGCATGCCTCATCATGGGTACCCATAGGAACCCAGGTAATCTAAATCATATAAGTGAGGGCTCAGTCTGTCTCAAGCACAGCTTCCTAAGAGCCTAAGTAATGAGCAACCAATCCCACTATTTCCATTACTTGGCTTGGTTTTCAGAACCAAACATTGTTGCCTTTGATCTTCCAGGTTACTTGCAACTTTCCAGCCCAGAGAACTTGATTTATTACTAGAGATGTGAAAAAGCACACTCAAGTCTCAGGGGAAACAAAGAGATCCAGTTCTGACTGCTAACCATGGGTTCAGTCATTTACAAGGTAGAGGCTCCTACCTGGAAGGCTGCCATTCCAAATAAAAGACACAAAGGAAAAACAAAGAAATGCAAAAGAGAGACCAGGGGAAGTGGGAGAGAGAGAGATCATTCAGTATTAGCCTCTAATGAAAGAGAAACAGCACAAAAAACCACTGTTAGTACTTGGGAGCCCAAGAGGTACTACAGAAACACTCCAGTGACTGTTGTATTAAATAATAATAATAGTAATATGATATTTATTAGCTTTAGGAGTATTATAACTTTTATATAATATTAGTAGTATAATAGTAGCATTATCACAATAAAGATAATAAATAATGCTAACATTTATATAGGGCTTGAAGGCTTGCAAAATGTTTTACATATGTTATCTCATTGAATCCTAATATCAACCTTGTAAGGAAGGTACTATTATTATCATTCCTATTTTATAGAAGAAAATAAATGTTGAAGTATGTGTAAAAATAAAAATTAATGACATGAAAGAAAATAAGATTGCTAAAATTAGGTGTATAGAGGGAGGGGTTAAGCAAGAGGGCCAAGGATAGAAGTTTGGGGGACATTAACATAAGGATGAATATGAACAGATAAAAGAAAACTGAAGAAAACAGTCACACAAATGGGAAATTCCAGGTACTAAAGCCAGTCTTATGATGGCTCATTGCTATTGGCTCAATGCCTCATTGTTATTCCAGATTATATTATGGCAGAAGACCAAATAGCAAGCAATCTTGAAGGATCTGCAAACCGTGGCTAGTAGAGAACCGATAACTCAATGAGGGATAATGTCACCTGGAAGACAGGAGACTCAGGGGAAATTTGATAGCTGTCCTCAAATATTTCTTGGAATGGCATGCAGAAAAGAAATTATTTTTAAAAAGCTCACACGGATAGAATGTCTTATAATTTACAAGTTGCTTATCTTAGAACAGCCCTATAAAGCAGGAGGCACAAGGATTGCTGTTCCCATTTTGTAGCTGGAGAAGCCAAGGACAAGAGGCTGAGTGATTTGGCCAAGATCACTGGGTAAGTGAGCACAAACACTGGCCTTGAACCCAGATTTTATGACTTCCAGGCCAGTGCTCTTTCCACGATTCTATAGGGAAATGACCCTGAGTTTCTCTGGGGAAAAGAACATGAAGACTGAATCATAAAAAGTCAGAGTTGGCCTCAAAATAAAAAAGAGCTTTCTAACTAGAATTGACCAGCAGAGGAAAAGCCAAATGAGATAGAAACTGCCTCCCACTGAAGGTATTCAACCAAAGTCTAGATGACCAGCCAATAAAAACTTAATAGAACATTTGGGCAAGTTTTAACTAGATGACATCTAAGGTTTCTTCCAGTGCTAAGATTCTGCAATCCTGATCTTAATGGTACCAAGGGCAGAACTAATGTCAAAATCTTGGAAAAACAGAAAAGCCTTGTTCCTTAGCTAGCCCCATGCTTAAAGTGCTAAAACTGCTGCTCTTTCATGGTGTTAATTGAGGTATAACTTTAAAGACAATTTGGTCCAATACCTTCATTCCTTGGTGTTCTGAAGAAAACATGCTACTTCTTATAGAGTAGATCTACAAGCCCAGTAGGAATTAGGATGACAAGGTTAGTCTGGGAGAACTTTAATATATAACAGCACAGTAAATTCATGGTCATCTAGTCTGATGATGGTTAGATGTATTTTATATAAATAATTTGACAAATATTGGATGGTTCTAGGATTTGATGTGTGGAAGACTTATAGCTTTTAAACTATATTTATAACTTTTAAAACAAGGTAAGTGGGGCGGCTAGGTGGTGCAGTGAGTAGAGCACCGGCCCTGGAGTCAGAAGGACCTGAGTTTGGATCCGGCCTCAGACACTTAATGCACACACAAACAAAAACCTAGCCATGTGACCTTGGGCAAGTTACTTAACCCCAATTACCCTCCAAAAAAACAAACAAACAAACAAACAACAACAACAAAAATAAAACAAGGTAAGTGAACTTAACCATAGCCAGTGTTAGGTATATATAAGGGCTTGTTAAAGAGTTTATTCTTACACATATTACCAGACTTGAAAATAAAGTCTAAATTGTCATTGTTGTTGTTCAGTCATGTTTGACTCTCCATGACTCCTTTGGGGTTTTCTTGGTGAAGATCCTGAAGCTGTTTGCCATTTCTTTCTCTAGTCCATTTTATAAATGAGGAAACTGAGACAAATGGGGTTAAGTGACTTGCCCAGGGTCACACAGCTGTAAGGGTCTGGGGCTGGATTTGAACTCAGGAAGATGAGTCTTCCTCGTTCCTAAAAGCCAACTAGATTTTAGACTCATTTAGACCCAAAGTCTAAGTACTCAGCATGATTTTCTGTGCTAATGAAATACACCACAGAGCAAACTGAATCATTATTTATTCACAAGCACAACTGCTATGTGAGCATGGATTAGAAGAGGAAACAGATATTGATCTGATCAAATGTTGCTCCTATTATGGCCAGGGTCAACAAATGGAGGGGGACCCAATCTTGGATACAAGAAACAAGGTAAGAAGATTTGTCTTTGCAAGCCCAGTTCTCATTTCATTGCTTCCCAATCCATCTTGCACCACACACCTCTGCTTGCTGAAAACTTGCTCAAGAGAATATGGTGGCCCTTATTTTAAAAAAAATGGGGGGCTGCTGGGAAATGTTCCTGACACATTTGCCTCCACTCTTCCAAAAAATGGCAAACAGAGAAGGCTCAAGAGAGCAGAACACCAGCAGGTATCATGCCAGACACTTAACTCATGGGTATATGTAGCCCTTCCTCCTCCCTTCTATTGCTGAAGGTACAGGAATACTTCCTAGGAAATTACAACTTTGCTTAAGGGATGGTACATACAAGTTATGCTTTGTATGAAGAAAACAGACTTGGACATGGAGAGAAAGAAACCTTTGTATGGGAGGGAGGAGGGGGAAATGACATCAACTTCCTAATGTATATCCTGTTGAGAAAGATAAACAAGTAGAAACCAACCAACCTGAAGTTCTGCATGAACTGTCGGAACTTGTCCACCCTCTTTGCCAGGGGCACGATAACGTTGATAAGTGTGTTGGCCATGTTGAGTTTTTCATTTTTTACTTTCATGATGGGGCCAAATGGTCGGAACAAGACAAGTCGTTTGAATTCATGTTTTTGGTCCCCTTTGAATGTGAGCTCATACAAAGTGCCTTTATCCTTCTCTGTTCTGTATATCCCTGTAAGAAGAACAGGATATGTTTTTGCTTTTGTTTTTTTAAATATGAATACCAGGCTGCTGGAGCAGCTTTGATAGCTGAAAATTATTACAAAATCAATCTCTTTTGGGGGCTAGGGAGAAGAATTCTTAAGATAAAAACAAAATTTTTAATTAACTTTTTCATCCTGGCATTTTTCCTGACTGTCCCCCAAGCTTGGAACTCTCTCTCTCCTCATTTCTACTTCCTGGACTCTGGCTTCCTTCAGGTTTCAGCTAAAGTCCCACATTCTTTAAGAAGCTTTTCCAGGTCATCCTTAATTTAAGTCCCTTTCCTATAGGACTATCTCCAGTTTATCTAAATAGCTTATTTGTACATGATCATTTGCATGCTGTCTCTCACATTAGACTGTGAACTCCTTGAAGGCAGGGACTGTCTTATGCCTTTCTTTGCATCCTTATCACTTAGCACAGTGCCTGACATTTAATAGATGTTTAATAAATCTTTATTAATTGCATTGACAAAATAATTTTGATCTACAATGCCCCTAAATGAAAATATCAAAGGACCCAGGTTCAAATCCATCTCTGTAATCTACCACATGTGTGGGCACGTAGGGCAAATCACCTAAGGTCCATGGTTCTCAGTTTCCTCATCTGGAAAACAAGAAGGTTGAACTAATTGACCTGTGAGGTCCCTTCTAGCTCTAAATGTATGATCCTGTGACTAAAATATTCATGATTAAACCTTGCCCTTAACATTCTGGAGTTGGTTTGGGTTTTCTGCAAGAGGGTCAGAAACAACTCTCACAGTTACCGCCATTTTTGTCATGATAGATCACGTCTAGGAGGATGACAAAAAATAGGAAAAAATGTTAAGTTGTTTTTCATCCCTAGTGCTCAATCTGAGAGATTCATCTAGCAATATTCACAGTACAGGGTAAGGCATACATATTCTAACTCATTCTCAAGAGCCTTCCTGATGCCAGGATTCTACTAGGCCACACTTTCCCAAAGACAAAGAATTTTTCCATCCATGCCTTACATTCCACCCTCCAAAGCAACCACAACATAGAAGCAGCAATGAATCTAAGGCCATGCAAAGATCTGTGCACAGTAATAAATAAATTATTGAATTATTAAACAATATGCTCCATAAGATCAAGGACTATGATTTACATAAATTTTGTATCTATGCCCAAACCTAGAACATGTAACTCCCCATAGAAAAGAGTTTTAAAATTTCCTAAATTGAATTAGGGTGGATGGACAGTGATCATGGACAATGGAAAGAAGGCAGAATTATACAACTCCCATTTTGTGCCTGTTATCTCTTTGAAAGGAAATGATTGCAAAAACAGTTAATGGGGATTGAAACCTAAATTAGTGGTAATAGTCATAGAAAGCTTAGTCACCTTCAAAGAGCTCAAATAAGTAGACCCAGAAAAAACTATGAGCCACATGCCAGTGTATTGAAAGAACTTAAAAGTTCACAGTTGAAAAGGACCTCGGAGATTGTCTATTCCAACCCACAGCTGAATAGAAATTATCTTAACAACATCATCAAGTACTTTAAGGCTTACTAAGCTCTTTACATATGGTATCTCATTCAATGCTCATAACATCATACGGTAAGTACTATTACTGTTCCCATTTAATAGGGTTTTGTTTTTTGGGGGAAGGCTTGTGACTTTGGGGTTAAGTGACTTGCCCAAGGTCATGCAGCTAGTTTTTGTGTTAAGTGTCTGAGGTTGGATTTGAACTCAGGTCCTCTTGACTCCAGGACTGGTGCTCTATTCACTGCACCATCTAGCCTCCGCCTCCTCCCCCCACCCCTAGAAAAAAAAGCATACAGGCCAGCCATATTTACTCCTTCATTCCTCCCCAGTTTCTGCTTCTGCATTTCTTCCCATCTCTCTGGGCTTCTTTCTCTGCCATGCTTCTATACCCTTCACCCCTTTTCAGCTTCCTTTTATGTATTTCATCCTCCTTTAGAATATAAGCTTCTTAAGAGCAGAGACTAAATTTCTATTTATTTCTATCCACATTCCCAGCACTTTGCACTAAGACATAGTAAGTACTTAATAAATGCTTTTCAGCTTGGCTTTATTTGAGTACAGACCAGGAAACTGAGACTAAGAAAGTTTAAGTGACCAGCCTAGCATCACCTAGTTAGTAAGTATTTGAGGCATTATTCAACCCAGGTCTTCCTGACTCCAAATCTGACATTCTAGCTACAAATTGTCAATAAGCCTCTATCTGATTAACTCCCATGATGGTGAGCCCACTATTTTATGAGAAAGCCTAGTCCACATGTAGAAGGCTCAAATAGCTATGAAGCTTTTCCTTTTTTCAATCTGAAATGCATCTCTCTGCAATGTGTACCTAGTTCTGACCTCAGCAGCCAAAGAAAACATATGAAGATGGTTTTTGGTCTTCCCACCCTCCAAGTTTTATCTTCTTCAGACTAAATAAACATCACCAGTTCCTTCCAACTGATACTTGTATTTCATGATTTCCAGTCCTATTACCATTGTGTTCTATCCTCCTCTGATGACAGTGCAGCTTTTCAATGTCTTTACTAAAATGTGTCACCTAATAATTAAAGAAATATAAATTAAAATAATTTGGAGGTACCACCTCACACCCATAAGATTGACTAAAATGACAGAAAAGGAAAATGACAAATGCTGGAGACAATGTGGTCAAATAGGTACACTAATGCACTATTGATAGAGCTGTGAACTAGTCCGACCATTCTGGAGAACAATTTGGAACTATACTCAAAGGGCTATAAACTGTGTATGCACTTTGACCCAATAATAACACTAATAGGTCTATACCTGAAGGAGAACAAAGGAAAAGGACCCATATGTACAAAAATATTTATTCTTTTTTGTGGTGGTAATGAATTAGAAACTGAATTGATGCCCATCAATTGGGGGATGGCTGAACAACTTATGGTATATTATTGTGATGGAAGACTATCCATGCTATAAAAAATGATGGAAGGGATGGTTTCAGAAAAACTTGGGACAACTTCTGTGGACTAATGCAAAGTGAAATAAGGAGAATAATGTACACAGTAAGAGCAATATTATAAAGATAAACAGCTGTGAAAGACTTAGTAACTCATATCAATACAAAGATAGACCAGCACTCCAAAACACTCATGATGAAAAATGCCATCCATCTCCAGATAGTGAACTAATGGACTCAGAATGCAGACTAAAACATATTTTTCCTTTCTTTATTTTTTGCATAACTTCATATGTGTAATGGGTATCATATTTCTTACCATCTCAATGGGTGTTTAGGGAAGGAGGGAGTTTGAAACTGAACAAAAAGTTTTTTAACTTTATGAGCTATGAATTGATAAAATGGACTGTTTTTAAAAAGTAAACTTAACATCCAATGTGATCAAAATATGGTTTCATGATAAAAGATAAATTTTAAAATATGTATCATCTTGCAAATTCAGTAACTAAATTGTGTAAAATAAATGACTGCAGCAAAAAGAGGTTATATTTCATTATAAGCATTTTTGAAGGTATAAAAATTGTAAGATGTATGTCAATGAATTTTATAATCATTGATAAATAAATAAATGGAGTTGGGGGAAAAGAAAAAAATTAAGTATGATACTAGAGACCTGATCTGACCAGGGCAGGGCTCATTGGGATTATTAAGTTTATTTCCCTGAAAACTAATATTGTTGTGAGTAAGCTGCTATATAAATATTAAAACATTATATTAATAAGTAGCTATTATCACCATCATGCTTTGGTTAATGCAATATAAGAATGCTTTAGCTTTAGGGACTGTCATGTCACATCTGTGACTCATATGATGTTTATAACTAAAGAAAACCTCAAGTCTGTTTCGTATTAATGGTTGTACATAATGTCACCTGTCTTTGTAATTAGAAAGACGAATGTTTTAAATCCAGGTGTATAACATTAAATTTATGCCTATTAAACTTTATCCATTAGATTCAACCCATCATTCTAATCTGTTTAGAACTCTTAGATCCTGATTCTGTCATCCGTTATAATGGCTATCACCCTTCGAGCCATATCCTCCATGAATTTGACAAGTATGCCATCTATATCATTAATCAAGTCATTGATTTTTTTAAAATTGCTGGATAAAACAGGACCAAGGACAGAGCCCCAAGGCCTTCTGCTATAGACTTTTAAGTCATCATTGATTCATTAGCACTGCTTTTTCATGTTCTTGATTCCCCTTCCCAACCAGTATAAACCTAAAGCCCTTTTGGTCACTACATCATTGTTATTCTTAAGCAATGACTGAGTGGGAATGTGGGTTTTCTCTTGAAGAGATGAGAGCACATCTCTCTTTCTAGCCATATTTTGAGAAACTAAAAAAGCCCTTCAAGGTAAAAGTAAAAAGGAAAATTTCTCTCCACATCTCATCCCTGGATAAGCTAAATAGAGCTCCTGGCTAAATTTCCTTGAGTGAGGAGTACCAGCAAACAAATTTCTGCAGGGATTTCACACAAATAGCTGAGGGAGGAAGATCAGACTAAGGTGAAAGAAATAGGCAAATTCCTTAAGTTGCAGCCATATTTCTTTTTGAAACACATTAAGACACTGTGTGCAGGAGAGCCATGAACCATCAAAATATTAGGACGTAGCCAGAAGACTTACCTAGAGGTGAGTGGAAATCAAGAGGTCAGAAACTAAGGAGTGTTACAGTGAATGGAAGATGTGTTCTGCAATAAATACAGTACTAATTCTATATTGATTTAAGATTTACAAAGCATTTTCCTTGCAACCTTGTAAGATGGATAGTGCATGTATTAATTATCATTATTTTATAGATGGAGAATTTTCATGAGTCATAAATTATGTGATTGGTTCATGGCAACTTAGTCATTTCTAGACTCAGAAAGACCTAAGTTCAAATACTTCAGATACTTGTTAACTGTGTAACCCTGGGCAAGTCACTTAACCTCTGTCTCTGTTTTTTTCACCATAAAATGGAGACAATAATAGCCCCTACTTCCTAGGATTGTTGCGGAGATCAAAAGAGGTAATAATTATGAAGTACTAAGCATAATGCCTAGCAAGTAGCAAGTGCTATATAAATATTAGCTATTATTATTATCATCAGTGCATAAGAGGTGTACTTTAAATTCAGGTACCTCCTAACTACAGCACTTTTCCTCTATATTATATTGTCCCTCCAGTCTATTGGTTTCCATTTAATGATTCATGAACCCCTTGGGAGTTTGTTATGATGAAATTTGCTCCAAAATTTCTTTTCTGGCACCTTAAGCAGCAAATACTTGCCCAATTATATCACATATATTTTTCTCTCTGACAAGAAGTTTGTGCATTCTTGAAGCATTATTGGCTTGTTTTTACAGTAACTTAAAATTGTAATGATCAAGTACACAATGATTTTGGTGTTCATGCAATGATT
>WOXC01001211.1:0-166030 GCA_011680675.1 Gymnobelideus leadbeateri | reverse complement strand
ATTTGTAGGCTTGTCGTGCTGAGATTACTGATGCACATGATAATTGCTCTGCTTTAGGGGGTAAAAAATTAAAAGGCCTTATCAGGTACTTGGGACAAAGGCTCTTGCTATTCTATAGTGTCTCCTTTCTTTCCTGTTCCCTTCTCTCCAGAAAGTTCTTTGTACATATTATTCCCATATGTAGGAGATTCCAAAATGTATATCTCTAGTGTTAATTTCTTATTAAATTACTCACAGCTCCATAATTTCTCAAAATATTTTCAAACTTTGTACAGAGGATAGTATTCATTCTTCTAAGGCAAATCACATCTAAAATAGGGTTTTAGCTCCCATCCTTGCTAGCTTGCCATCAATGTGATTTTTATTCCTCTGGACTCTAGGTTTATTACTTTGAAGTAGACTTTAATTTCTAACTTTAATTTGCCCTTTATATTCCATTACTAAATTTTACTCATGCTTTAGGGTCTTCTTGATCATCTGCCTACTGAATGTACTTTACATCCCAGTACATCCCACGTCAGGTTCTTGGTGCCACTCCAGCAAACTTTATTCATGATTCATAGGGTTTTTACTTGTAACTCTTCCCATGTGTTATTTTCCCACACTAGGATGGGACTCTGATTTTTTGCCAGTGTAGGTCTTTAATAAATGTTTTGTTGATTGCATATACCTATGTTTTACCTGTCTTTGTTCCATCTCCTCTAATATATTATAAAACTTCTTAAAGGCACTCTTCTTACTCTTCTTCAAAGCAACCTATTATAGCACTTTACAGTTGAGTATGTCAATCAACAAACATTTATTAAGCACTTAGTATATAGGACTCAATTGTGTACTGAATAGCAACATTTAATGTCTGAAAAAATAAAGTTGAGATTTTGGGGAAAATAAAAATCTTAATATTTTACCTGGAGTGAAACAGATCAGAAGTCTTTGAGGTCCTCTGAATTGTGAGTATTCTAAGTATTCTGAGAAATAGCAGTAAATTAAAATCATAGTAAATGGGATCTAGCCCATAACTTATTATTTATTGTTACTTTAGCAGTCTTCCATTAGAAAATATGAAGACATTCAAGGCTGCTGGGACATAAGGGATTTATCTGTGTTTTAGGCTCTTATTATATGAAAATTAGGGCATGCTGTGTTTTCTATAATTATTAAAAGAATTCAGTTTCTCTTGCAATGGTGAACATAGAAATGGTTACCTTAAAGTTTTCCTCTGTAAGGCCTTCTTCAGTTTTAGCATCTCTGATCATTGCTGCAACATATCTCTTCACCAGGTTCCTCATCACTTCCTAAGACATTGAAAAATAATAGCACTGATATGAAATAGCTGGTTGTAGTTTTAGTTTTAAGTCTCCATTGAAAAGAAAATATTACAAACCCTTGAATTAACATATAATAGCTGACTTACCTGGTACTGATGATGTCTTCTTAAGTTATCAGCTGTCCTTCTCTGAAAAGGAAAGAGACATTTGCTTACTTGTCAAATAGATTTCTTATAGGAATTATAAGAGTACATTGAAATAATAAATAGGAAAGGAACATAAACATCAATATAGGAAATAAGATATAAAATGAAAGTTAGAACAGAGGCAGATTCTTTGAAATGTTAGAATAATAGGAAAATAAAAGAAGTATTGATTGTCTAACAGATAATAATGGATAAATAATCATAGATTATAGAAAGCAGGAAACATTTATTACTATGTTCACAAAAACGTAAAATGGTGCCAAAGACTAGAAAAAAGCCCAAGTGAACATAAGGGAAGAAAACCAATCTGGGAAGGGAAGCCCTGATAATAGACCTTTAAAAAAAGTGTTAGCTGTAAAAACATGATGATATGGGTAATATCCCCTTGAGATACTGAAGGAATTTGTCAATATCTATAATAATGTAGGAGGGAAATTATACCTAAAGACTAAGGTAAACCTATTACCATTGCAATACTTATAAAAAATTTTAAAAGGAGTGATATAGGTTATATATTTAAAAAAACAGCACAAACTAATTTCAAATATAACTGAGCAATATATCATCTATTTTCCTAATAAGACAAAGGATCTTGATTTTAGCAAGATTGTTGCTTTGTTGTTTGTTTGTTTGTTTTTAATTCTTCTTCATGGTAGGTCTGTGAAAGCAGGTAAAATAGAATTCTAATAAGAGCTAAATCCACAAATAATCGTAGATTCATACTTCAACAAAGCATTCACAAGATACACATTTTATTTCCTTGAGTGGAATGACTGGATATGACTCCTCACTGGCCATGAAAAACACATTTGTGATTCAGGATGATTAGTATAATTCTAAGGAACAGATGGGACAGGATCTGGCTTGCTAAATGCATATGAGTGAAAGCCACTAATTATTTTGAAAACCGTTCAATTTCTCATGAAATTTATGGATTTTTAAATGTGATAAGAGTACTTAGAACCCAAAGGAATCTTAAACTGGAGTTTTAAAGATGATAACTTCTATAAGGTCTACATAAAATCGGAATCAATTTGAGCAGATTGAGTATGCAATATTTAAAAATCAACCACCAGATGGAGTTATTGGATTCTTAATGAGACAATCCAAAAACAATTCAAGACCATTAGTAATGCCAGAACCAATAGCACTTGGAGTAAGGCAAAGGATTTGATCCTTCCAGATTTCCTTAAGTCAACTTAAATTTGAAGAACTAAAATTAATCTTATACCAAGTTCTTTAAAACCATTCTTGCAAATAAGGTTCAGTTAATGAACAAACGTTTGTACTATGCTAAGTGCTGGGGATACAAAGAAAAAAACAAAAAAAATCCTCTGGCTACAAGGACTTTACATACCAACGAAGATAAAAATATGTATATATGTATGTACACATATGTACACGAACATATACACATATGTATACACAAATGGTAATGCAATGCACATATCATATATTTATGTGTACACATAAACACATATAAATATGTGTACATGGATATGGGTACATGTATATATATATGTAGACAAGTTGTGTATATATGCATATGCATGCATGTCTATATGAGTACATATATCTTGTCTATACTGTAACATAAAATGAATATGTTTACATATATTTTTATAGGTCCATTTAAATTACGGTATATTGGATTATGTATTATATGTGTATGTATACACACACACATACTTCCATAGAAAAGGTTGATTTAATGTACAAAGAAGTTTTACTCTTCATCTCACATGATAAGGCATCCAGATTGAGAACTAGATGAGGCCTTAGAAATTATCTAGTCCAAATAGCTCATCTTACAGATGAAGTCACTAAGAATGATAGAGGTTAAATAATTAATCCAAGGTCACCTATGTAGTAAAATAGTAAAGTGATGAATTGAATCCAGTTTCTTTGACTCTAATTTTATGACTTTCTTTTGCAACACACTTTTAAATTCTGGATTTGTGATAATGTTATGGGAATGGGAATTTAAGATCTTCCTTGCCCCTAGGCCCTTTGATAGGCTTAAGTGACTCTGAGAACCTTCCTTGATTTGAAAATATACTCTGCCCCCAGTAGGCTGTATGTGGTCACATGGAGCCTGTGGTGGGAGGCTTGGTTTTCAGGAATGACCACACTTTGTTACTTTGTGATTGAGCAGTGGGTCAAAAGGGCTGTGAAATTATCTGACTCAGGAGAAGGTTATATATACCCTGATATGAGGTTTTGTTTTGGGGCTCACTTTAAGAAGAATTGTGTGATTTGACCAGATGAGACTCTGGGCAGCTGTTGAGCCCCCCAGCTTTGAAAACCCAGCTGTTGGTGCTTCCCTCTCTGGTTACTGACTAGGTATGGATGTAATGGTCAGACAGCTGGTAGCCTGTCTGCTGATCTGTTTCTCTGTCTGCTTGTAACTTCTTTGTATTCTCTGAAGTTTTTCCCCTGAACTACCCATTTTGAATTGCTTTCCTTTAGAAAAGCAGATCTAAGAACCTGTGTTGGTGGCCATCCTGGGTATGCTAGGGTGCTTGCTGCTACAGATACCACTCAGGATTTAAAATTACCACCATTTTGAATTTTCTTACACTATTAGTCATTTTTTTCATTTATACATAGATACTAATCAAGAATCTTTAAGAATGCAGGTCCATTGTGGTATGAATAATATAAATAATAATTTTATTTGTATTCACCTTTGGAATAAATGCTATGCTATTGGGGGTATAATTGGGGGTCAGGGGTCAAAGTTACCTTCCTACTTACATTTTACTTAAATAATATTAACTGTATCCCTTAAACAGACCACCTGATGATCTCAAAGTGTATTTGTATATAAGTGTTAGAACCAGAATATTTATGTGCATCTATATATGTTTGTGTGTAAATATACAATTTATATATGATGTTTATCTTTGTGTATATATACAGGCTGTATATATGTACAAACATGTGTGTATATAGACTGTATTTGCACACATGCATATACAGTATGAATATGTATGTACACATACATATATGTGAGCATGTACTATATATGTATATGTATATAAATGTCATCTATAGGTAGATATAAGATAATAAAATATACCTAATTATACTCTTCAGTAGAAAAGGTAAATTTAATGTAGAAAGAAACTTGCATTTATAGGATTAAAAACAAAGTAATAACAAAAATTTCCTTTTGGGAAACAGATCCATTTAATGGCAGAGTTGGAAGGAACTTTAGAGACCCCATAATTAAATCTCTTTGATTTTGTAGATAAGGAAACTGATCCTACATGGTTGAAATAATGTACTCAAGGTCATTATAGCATGTTAATGACAGGGGCAGAACAAGAATCTCCATGCCCTAATTCCTCATCCAGTATTATTCAATTATGCAATACACAGAAGAAAAATGAGTCAGTTGGCATATATAGTCCATATCCTTGACTTTCCAATACTAATTTATTCAAGACTCAACTGCCATGTTATATTCAGTGGGCATTCTTCTCAATTGGATTAGAATAGGTAGGCATATTGTATGGTAGTCCCTATAGATCCCAATCAGTTCTCTCTCTCTCTCTCTCTCTCTCTCTCTCTCTCTCTCTCTCTCTCTCTCTCTCTCTCACTCTCTCTCTCTCCCCCCTTTGTTTTTGACAAAAAAGTATTTTTATTTTGACATCTGAATAAGTGTTGACTCCTCAGGACATGGCCTTTGGCATCTTTTCCAACTAATTCATCAGCTTGTTGCACTATGCCTTTTTTAGAAACATAGATGCAATCCAAAATTTTCTGATATCCTTGTTTTTGACTGTGGTGGCCTGCTGGATCAGGGCAGCTGAGTTTGAAAGAAATTCAAATATCATTTCTTTCAAGAATTAACTCATCTTTTTGAGCTTGAGAAATAGCACAAGCAACACCTGGTCTCATTTGCACTCTTTGTATATATTTTTCACCCAAGAAATTTCTGATTTCAATAAATTAACCATTCTCTTGAATAACAACATTGATGGGGAAGTGAGCATACACAGACCTCATCTTGTAAGGAAAACCCAGGGTAACATCTTTAATCATGTTTTGTACGTGGCTACGGATTGTGTGCATGGTTGCAAAATATTTTCTATTTCCCCACCACATGTCTACTCCAAGCCTTTTTTTCTTCTTTCCAATGAGACTAAGCTCAACATTGATGTGATAAAATCCCTACAGAGGATTCCTCTGTGCCCCTTAACAATAACTGTCCAATCCTTAAGAGAGATGTTAACATTTTCTGAGATGTTGAAGGTGTGGTTGCTTAGAATGGTCTTCATTCTGGTAGCAAATGGACTCCAGTTCTCTTTTCAAACACAGAATTCTTTTTTTTTTAATACTTTTTTTTATTATAGTGCAGACAGCTTTTTATTTTTTTTGCTTTTTTTTTTTTGGAGGGCAATTGGGATTAAGTAACTTGCCCAAGGTCATACAGCTAGGTTTCTTTTTCTTTTTTTTGCGTGCGTGCGTGCATGCGTGTGTGTGTGTGTGTGTGTGTGTGTGTGTGTGTGTTAAGTGTCTGAAGCCAGATCCAAACTCAGGTCCTTCTGACTCCAGTGCCGGCGCTCTACTCACTGTGCCACCTAGCTTCCCTCAAAGACAGAATTCTTAAAACTGTGTAGTCTAATAGGTACTTCTCATACCAAAATTTACTAATCAACATTGCTAATTGATAATCAGTATAAACCACTTTATAATAAGCAGCTAATCTTTAGCCATCATCACCATCACCATCATCATCATCATCATCATCATCATCATCATCATCATCATGGCTAGCATTTATAACCCTTTAAGATTTGCAAAATACTTTATGTATGCCATCTCATTGGAGCCTGACAACAACTGTGCAAAGTTGTTTCTATTACCCCTGCTTTGACAGATGTGAAAGTTGAGGGTGAGAGAAGTTTAGTGACTTGCTATGATAGTTATCTGGTAAGTGTCTGAGTCAGGTTGTGAGCTAAGGTCTTCCTGACTCCAAGTCCAACACTCAATACGTTGTCCCATCTTACTGCCTCTTAACCAATTTTTAAAAATACAGAGGAAATGGGATATCTTAAAGAAAAAGATAAGTTAAGTTAGATTTAGGAAAACTTCTGAAAAGTAGATTTATAGAGGATCTCTAATATATACTGGAAGCAGAGCACAAAACCACCGAAGTTGTGACCTAGAGTGCCAGCCATCAGGGGTCTGGGCTCCTTCTTACCCTTCTCATCTCCTGTTTTAGGCAGCTTCTTGAGAACCCTTTGGTTCTCTTACATTCCCTTTCATTTTTATGGTCCCTCCCTCCACCCCAGAATGGCACCTTCATCCCCAATCTGAACAGCAGAGATTAAGAAAAGGCTAGATTCTCTAGCAACACACCACATGCCTGTTTGTATGTAACAACCCTTGTCAGACTACCTTTGTGTTGCCAATGTCCCTTCCCTTCCACTATTTTGACCCATATAAAAAAATCTAGTTAAGGTTTTATTATGACATAATGAAATGGGGGATTTACTGTCATTTATGAGTAATGTAAATGGGAGAGGGATCATAATGGCTGAACTCTCAGATGTTTAAAAGCATTTTATTAACACTTCAAAATAGCCTTTTAGATATTAAAGCATATTTTATTCACTTCTTATTAAAAGTCATATTTATTGGGGTGGCTAGGTGGCGCAGTGAGTAGAGCATTGTCCCTGGAGTCAGAAGGACCTGAGTTTGGATCCGGCCTCAGACACTTAACACACACACAAATAAAAACCTAGCTGTGTGACCTTGGGCAAGTTACTTAATCCCAATTGCCCTCCAAAAAGCAAATAAAAAAGTCATATTTAAAAATGATTTCTATCCAAACCATATAACTATTCATATTGGTTGTTAAACTATTTTTCTTCACCTTTATGACCAAAGGGACTGGTCAAGGCCACTTATATAAGGAGATACTGATGGTCAATCTACTTCAAGGTTTCATAATCTGGAATCCATAGACAGCCAAAGAGTCTATGAATTTGGATGGAGAGAAAAAAGTTACATTCTTATTTCACTAAACTTTCATGAAAAATTGTCATTTTCTTCAATTATAAATGTAGATAACAAATATTACTGTGAGAAGAGTTCCATAACTGCATCAGACTGTCAAAGGGGCCCATGACACACTAAAAAGGTTAAGAACATTTGCTGAGAACATTAACTGGAAGTGATAAATTAGTATAATAAAATGATAACAGGTCCCTGGGCTACTCATATTAGACACTTCCAGCAACTGCTCATATGATGCTTAAGAAGGCTGAAGACATTGAACATAAAGTAAAACATGTTTCAAAGCATTTTGCAGGGATAAATGACATGTTCTATCTATCCAATGGCCTTTCATCAGCTGTGACTTCTCTGCAGCCTCTAACACTTTCAGTGACCCTCTTTTCCTAGATATTCTCTTATTTCTAGGTTTTCATGACGCCAAGCTTTTCTGGTTCTCCTTCTACCTGTCTGGCTGCTCCTTCTCAGTCTTGTCTGGATTTTATTGAAATGTCAGTCACACTCACCATACATGTTTCAGTCCTTGTCCATCTTCTCTTTTCCCCTCTTTATTCTTGCTTAGTTATTGCATACGTCCCTAATTATCTCAGTGCTAATGATTCCCAGGGGTACTTATTCAGCTTTAACTCCTCTCCTGACCTCTAGTCTTGCATCTTTAATTGCCCACATTCTCTGAACTTAACCAACATGCCTCGGCTCCTGTGGGCTTCTTGTCCCATTGGGGAGTTATTCCAGGAATCCCCATTTGCTTGTGTGCTGTAGTCTCAGTACTTAGCATAGTGCCTGTTACATAGTAAACACTTAGTAAATGCTTGTTAAGGGTCGGGGTGGAGCCAAGATGGCGGAAAGGAAGCAGTAACCTCGCTGAGCTCCTCGGTCACTAAGTCTCAAAGAGTGAATCTGAGCGGATTCCTGAGTGACAGAGCCCACTGGAAGACAGAGTGTGGCAGAATCCAGCCCAGGAGGTTGCCCAGTCTGTCCGCACAGGTCGAGCGCAGAGCGCGTGGGGGCTGCACAGCTCAGACCTAAAAGCAGACAAGCAGACTACAGCAGAGAGAGAAAAAGCCCCAGCCTGCAGACTTACCAAAGAAGAATCGCAGTCATCTCGCAGAGGGAATGGATCATTGGAGCCAGGTAGGAGAGTCGGGCCCCCAGTGGAGAGAGTGGCTTCTCAGGCTGCATTCAGCCCCCAGCCTGGAAATTGAGAAACTGCCTGCCTGTATAATACAGGGGCTGGAATGGCAAAGTAAATTCTAGCTGCTCTGATCCTCCCATCCCTCCTTCATGAAGCAGAAAACCCAAAGATAAGTCTCCCACCCAGATTGAAATCCCAAGTTAGTGGAAATAGCCTCAGGCTTGAGAATCTCCAAGAAGGGGTGTAACTGAGACAGCCAGGAATCTGAAGAGAAGAGAGGGAGGGGACCCAACAAGCCCCACCTCACCTCACCAACAAAAGCCTACTGATAGCCCAGGGGTATAGAGGCAGAAATCTGAAGTGGTCAGACTCATCCCAACCTACACATCTACATTCCTCACTGACTTCCCTGACTTAGCCATAAACTAGCCACCCAGAGGTATTCAAAGTCAAGAATCAGGCCCCAAACTCATAGCCTGAGAAACTAAGAAACAGGAAGTCACAATGGGAAGGAAGGAAGCTGAAAAGGAGAAGGGGAAGGCAAGAAAGTCTATTCGAGCATACTATGCAGGGCAAGAACAACAAAACACACAGGAAAATATAGACTCTCTGCCCACACCAGAGACCACAGAAGGAAACATGATCTGGTCTCAAGCCCAAATAGCATTCCTGGAGGAGCTTAAGAAAAATTTTAAAGACCAAATCAGGGAGGCAGTGACCAACTTGGAAAAAGAAAATACCTCCCTAAAAAAGGAACTTCAAAAACTAACTGAAGACCATAATTCACTAAAAATTAGATACAATCAAACTGAAACTCAGAACTCTATGATGCAGCAGGAGTCAATCAAAAAAAAACAAAACGATCGAAAAATTGCAAGAAAATGTAAAATATCTCACTGGAAAAATAACTGACCTAGAGAACAGATCCAGGAGAGACAACTTAAGAATTATTGGTCTACCAGAAAGTCATGATGAAAAAAGCAGTCTAGACAACATCCTCCAAGAGATTGTCAAAGAAAACTGTCCTGAGGTCCTGGAATCAGAAGATAAAATAGCTATCGATAGAATTCACCGGACCCCCCCTGAAAGAGATCCCAAACTGAAAACGCCAAGAAATATAGTAGCCAAATTCCAAAATTACAAGATTAAAGAAAAAAATTCTACAAGTAAATGCTTGTTAACTGGCAAAGAACAAATGTTATAATGAACAGCAATAAAGTAATTACTAGCTTTATTGATAGAATCCACATGACAAGAACACTGAATGATTGGAATTTGGGAGATGTTCATGTTTGGTTCCTCAGTAAGTCCATGATACAGTTTGGTTCAGTGAATAGAGCAGTGGATTTATAGCTGGGACAACCAAAGGTCAAATCTCTCCTCTGACATTTGCTAGCTGTGTGACTCTAGGAAAGTTACTTGAACTCTCTTAGCCTCAGTTTCTTCATCTATAAAATGGGGGTAATACTACCACCTGCTGCAAATGTATAATAATTAATAATAATAATGATAATAGCTAGCATTTATGTTGTACTCACTATGTGACAGGCACTGGGTTAAACCCTTTATAATTACTTCCTCATCTGATATATAAAATGTTTTGAAAACCTTTAATTGCTTTATGCAATATAAGTTACAACTATTCATGCAGGGAAATTTAGTGCTGACATGGATTCATTTTGGTATTTTCCTTCTCTGAAATTCTTTAAAGTCAAGATAGTTTGTTACCAATCTGGGAAGGTTTAAATGCAGTCCTGCCTAGAGATGGGGTGATGGACTTGACGACTACAAATCATTTTGTGATCAACATATTTTAAAGCATGAAATGATATAGCTAAGGATGTTTTCTGGACTAGGAGCCATTTTGCTGAGCTCAGTACTCTCTCTTACTTCTGTATTCTTGATCCTGGAATTAATTCCTTTCCCATCTTTGAGTTTCAGAATCCTTGTCCTCCTTCTAGGCTGAACTTAGCTGTCACCTCCTCTGTGAAATAAATCTTCCTTGATCCCTCTAATTGTCAAAACTGATTCACTCCCCAGTTTCTTTCTCTTGGGGACAGTTATTTTTCTGATGTTATGTCCCACAGAGTCAAGTATAAATTCCTTGAGTACAGGGATAGTCTTGCTTTTATCTTTGTTTATTCCTCACTCAGCATCGTGCTTTCTATGTAATAATAATCATAATAACTTATTTATGTATCTCTTACTACATGCTAGGCACTGTGCTAAATGCTTTATAAATATTGTCTCATTTATCCTCTGGGAGTTAGGTGCTATTATTTTCCCCATTTTCCAAATGAGGCAACTGAGGCAAAAAGAAGTTACGTCATTTGCTCAGAGTCATACATATCTGAGGCTGCATTTAAACTTGGTTCTTCCTGAATACAGGCCCTACACTCTATTCACTGTGCTACCTAATAGTAGACACTTCATATACGCTTTTGGAATGGCTGCACAGATGGCATGTTAATTAAAGGACTGTGTACAAAATAGCCCAGGCAGTCTTACTTTTAAAGAGAAGGGGCACCCACTTTGGTCAAAACTCACAGCTCTATGAAAGTAAGCAACTTATTGTAGCTTCATCCTGATTATATGGGAGCAGAGAATGGAGGATTCTAAATCTCAGCACTAATGCCAAAGGGAACCCCTCAGTGGAGATAGACTGCTCAGAAACATGTCATGCTGTGGTATAAGCTAGAGCTTTCCATAAAAGTGTTAAGTTGCTTCAGAAAAGGTAGGCCTTGATTGCTATAGGGCAGAGAGCTCCAGGGAATAGTTTGTGACATTTTTTCTTTCTCACTATTTCTAGTTATCTTCAGGTCTACTATACAGAATGTCAGTCTCACTTCATGCAGCTGGTGCCCTGCAGTCAATTTTCAGGGTAGTTCTCTCTCATTTCCTTCCTAGTTTTGGTCTGCTGCTGCTCTTAGGACTCGTATAGGCCTTGGGCTGTTTCATTCTTTTCTGTAGTCCTCAAGGGAGGCAGCCTGCAAGGTTCTGTTTTTCAAATGAAGTAATAAAAAAAAAAGAAAGAAAAGGAAAGAAAAAATATAATGGGAAAGTGGCCAGGACTATAGATATGCTATAAAAATCCTCCAGCTTTATTCTTTTGCATATGGTAAAGACCTACATTTTGTGATCCATTGGACTGTGTTCCAACATAGATAAATTACATTAAATAAAATGGCCAGACTTATCATGATCAAACTGAGTATTTAAGACACTTTGCATATGAAATACAGAATCTTTTCTCTAATAATCTATAAACTGTGGAAGTAAAACAGGAAACCTCTTAGGTCCCTTCTAATTCTCCTAGTCTCTGATTTCATCTCTTGAAGCCAGGGTCCTACTGGGGTGGAGGGGTTGGGAATGGGAGTGTACCCTGCACAAAGACTATGTGAATCAGAGAAGAGATAGGTTTTACAGGAAGGTGATTGCCCTGAATTCTTCCTCCACTTCCTGATCTTACAACTATAATTAATGAAGGTCATGAAGTAGAAGCAGCAATGATTTTAAATAAGTTCTTATTGTAATACCAAAATTTGAGAGCTGGGACTCTTCATCCATCAGTTAGTCAATCAATCCATCCATCCACTTATTTATTTATTTGTTGATTTTGTATCTCCAACACTTAAGACAATGCATTGAATAAAGTAGGCTCTTAAAAAGAAAGAGGGACAGGTTCTGTGATTTCAATGGCATACACAAGCCTCAGATAAGGAGAACCCTCTGCCCCCATAAAGCAGGTCTGCTCTTTATGATCAATTGTACAGAGCTTCCTAAAACTTTGAGACATTAAGTGACTGCTCAGTGCCACACAGCCAGTATTCATCAGAAGTAGAACATGAACCCAGATCTTCCTGGTTAAGAGGTTAGCTCTCTGTTTCCTATATTATACTGCCTCTTTGTTAATTATATGTCTTAATACATTTTCCTTAAATTGAATTTATTTGGAATCTAAATGGTGATGAACTGCACTCCCCTATGCCTCGCAAAGTTATAATGAACTAGGCATCTCCATCCACCATCTCCAGTCCCCTAGTACCAAAACAATGCACATCTGCCTAAAAGATAGCTAGACAGATGTAGGTGTGCAGCCTGGGGCCAAACAGCAATGTGAACTCATTAGTTCCATTTGAAGATCAAACCCTTACTCCTGGCTCTCCTTGTCAAAGCTGTATAATAGATAGTACTGTTGTAAAACTAAGGAAATTCAGATATTATCTCATATCTTAATCTAAAAACTAGACAGGCTGTGTTTTATGGTTGTGACCTTTGGCCAAAAGCATTAATGTTCTGATGTGGCATATTCTAATTAAAGATTCACTCCCACAAACATAGCCTGCCCTTTAGGTTAATTAGAGTGTAAACACCTTATTTCTTTGAATAAATAGATACAGGATTTCTCTAGGTTCTGTAAGAAAAGAAAAATCATATCCAAGGTTGATGAACACTAAGAAAGCCTTTTCTTCACACAGGCAAGGTAAAAATACTCTATTCTGTTCAATGAGAAGGTGATTACTTAAAAAAAAAAAAAGAGTTGAAGAAGCAGAGAATAAAGAGAGTTGTCATTAGCCACACATTATAATGTGTTTATTGTCCCTAGTTCCTTACAACAAGTTCTAATATTAATCTCCTTCAGTGGGGAGTTCATGACAGTTGAGTGGGAAACCATTTTGGATAATGGGCTTGCACCCTGATATCCATTTCATTCAATATAGCATTTGAGGTTTAGTGATTATTTCATTTTTAAAACATGCCAAGTCTCTCTGATTCTAAAAGAAAGGTCAATTTCAAACTGCAAATAGGCAGGTACAGTTTCAGTAGTATCAGCTGTGACCCATTAATGGACAGATAAGCTTGCCAGTAATCATATTCTGGACTACAGCCAAATTACCAATATTACCAATATTGAATTGCTGCCCATTATAGCTTAAACCCTTTGCTAGGCATGTAAAGTGAATAAATAACAATATGAAAGAAAGAAGAATTGTTGCTGGAAGTCAGGTCACTGCAAACAGAGAAGTAAGGAGAAATTACTTCATGGTTAACCTAGAGTCCTGCCCTAGTTAAATCAGGATGAGTATGGATTAACAGGGTCACCACAGTAGGCAGTAGGAAGACTAGATAGTAGTGCAGAAATCAGGAACAAGGAAAATCTTGGAACCAAGACTTGGGCCACCAGATATCTTAGATGAGATCCAAGAATTAGAAACATGGGAGGTGTGTTGGAAGGGACTTCAGAGACCATCTAGTCCCACCTGTACTTGAACAAGACCCTCCACAATATGCCTAACAAGTAGATATTTATTCTTTGCTTGAAGACTGATAGTGAAAGGAAACCACAAAGTTCTGAGGCAGTCCATTTCACTCTGATTATTAGGGAGGTGTTTACACTATCACTGGCCTATAGAAATCACTATCTCAACACTTACCTCTACAAGAATAGCATGAAAGACATAAAGTACATTGCCAAAAACTCAAAGCATTCCCTTTGAACAGTATTTCCCTCTCTGGGTACTAAAGTTGTAAGCCTGTTCAAAAAGGAAATACATTTAGCCTGATAGGATGTGGCATAGGGGAATAAATTTAGCACTAGATTTGGAGTCAAAAAGTCAAGTTCAAAACCTGCAATTTTTTTAAACATCAGATAGGAGAACATGGGAGAGACAATAGAAAAAAATGAATGAATTAAATGAATTAAAGTTTAATTCATTTAACCTCCTTTTGCCTCATTTTGTGCATCTGTAAAAGAAAAATATTGATGAAAAGACTAAAGAAAGAGGGAAAAGGATCTATATACCTAAGAATATTTTAAGCTTTTTGTTATTTGTAACAGTGAAGACCTGCAAACTAAGGGAGGTATTCATAAATTGGGGAATAGCTGAAGAAATCATGATATAAGAATGTAACACAAATTATGGTATAAAATCCTAAATGATGAAAGGGATAGTTTTAGTGAAACTTGGGAAGACTTGTATAAACTGATACAGGATGAAGTGAGCAGAAGTGGAAGAATAATTTATATAGTAACAACACTGCTAAAGCAAATAATTTGAAAGCCTTTATAACTTTCATCAATCCAATGACTAGTCATAATTCCAAAGGACTGATGATGAGCATGCTGCACATCTCTTAGCAGAGAGGCAGGCAAGAAACTTAGAGCACAGAATGAGGCATATCATTTGGACACAAACATGGCAGAAATTTATTTTCCTTGACTATACATATTAGTGGCAAGGGTCGTTTTTCTTTCTCTTTTTTCAGTGGTAGGTGTGGGAGTTTAAGGGAAAGAAAATTGATTTTTGTTCTTTGAACAAAAAATTTGATAAAAAATAAATATAACAAAAATTCTGGCCTTGATGGCCAGTCAATCTTAAATCTATGACACTATGAACTTGGAGAAGAAAAGACTGAGGGGGACAAAATAGTTGCATGCAGATAGGTATCTGAAAGTGTATCTTATAAACAAGAAATTTTAGAGAAGGAAAACTTTGCTTATGTTGCTTCTTTAATGTGGGGAGGCCTTGTGGGGAGAAGCAAAAATAAATTTGAATAGTATTTGATGGGAATTAGACAGGACTTGAGGGTTGGGGGAAGATAAGAAATCTGAATTTCTTAGTTTGATGTGGTTTTTAATTAGTTTCAAGTGAATTCAAAAGATACCAGAAACAGCCATACTTACTTTCCAAATAAAGTGTGAATAATTTTGGATTATGGTAAAATCTTGAGGACTGACATTGTATGTAACCAGTAACACACCTTAGTTCCAAGTTCTTATTGACACAGCCCACCTTCTTTCTTATTGTGTTAATAGAAGCAAAGACTTTATTTACACATCACTCTCCTGCCCACCAAAATTCAGTGAATTCCTCATCTTTCACTGAGAAAATAGAATTTTTTTTTTAACGCAAGCAAAATTTACTTTTATTAGATCCAGTTCAGCCTTCCCAAGCTGTTCAATATCTTTTTGGATCTCAACCATATCCTTACATTTTGCGTTCTTTCAAATCTGATAACAATAATAAGCTGTTCTGAGAGTCTCCATGAATAGAATTTTAAATTACAATGACATTTGTGAAAAGTAACATATTTTAAAATGATCAGTCGTTAGCATTTTATCAAAAATCATCTCATTAACTTTCTTTTCAGAATTTGGTCAAATAGACCACAAGAGAGCTCCACAAAGTACCAGCTGGGGTGGGGGAATCAAATTTTAGAATTCTAAGAGGTAAGGGTTAGAGCTAGATATGAAGCTATGAGAATAGGACATCTATATGGAGAAGAAAAGAATAAGAAGGGAAGGTGGAAGGGTGCTTTGGTGCCTCAATCAATATTATTCTTTACGGTTTTGCCCAGGGCTGACTTCATATTTATAGAGCTCTGCATTCAATTGTAAGGTTTTGAAAATTACCTTTAAGTAACAAGTAAAATGTTGATTATATTATATATAATCCTAGATTACAAGCAACACACCTTGACTTCACTAACATGTATAATCTAGAGTTGATTATATTTCTTTTGGTGCTTTCACATTAACTTCCTTTTTCCTTGTTTTCTTCCTCCAACGTTTCTTATTTAACAGCCTGTTTTCTTGTTCAACTTGCTTTTCTCTCCTTTTCAACCTGTACTTTTTTTTAAACCCCTTTAATAGTTAAGAAATGACAAAGAAACCATTTGATTCTAAAGTTACTTTTCCTGCAGATAGTGATAGAATTTGCTGGGGAGCAGAATTGTAAAGTCAAGATGGACTGAAATCTGACATTGGGAGTTAACATAAAATAAATTCATGTTTGTTTAGTAGCCTCTACCCTTACAATACTATCCATGATTGAGTGAAATGGAAATTGGACAAAGGTCCTCTAGCTACCTTTCCTAACTGTAGGATGTCCAAATTCGTCCATCAAATTAATATCACTAACAAAGTATTGAAAAATTAATGAGCCCTCATTTAGAAAAAAAAATCAGTTATTGATAATATTTACTGATGTATAGAGGCATAGATTGAAAATGATAATTTAAAATGTCAAAAGAAAGTCTAATCAGGAGTCACAAAATGGCTAAAGACAAAAAATCATTAAAAATCTAAAGCTATGGGGTGGCTAGGTGGCGTAATGAGTAGAGTGTTGGCCCTGGAGTCAAAAGGACCTGAGTTCTGATCCGGCCTCAGACACTTAATGCACACACAAATAAAAACCTAGCCGTGTGGCCTTGGCAAGTTACTTAACCCCAATTGCCCTCCAAAAAGCAAAAAAATAAAAAAAATAAAATAAATCTAAAGCTATTTCCCAATATCAATCAATATTAATCTAGTTTGTCTTAAAAGCTTTTCAATTGTGGTCAAGTGCTGTTTAGGTATTTTTAGCTTAGTGATACTCAGAAACCTTGCTATAAGGAGATTAGCAGGTAGATAATAAGATTGTGCCTTTTTCATAAAAGAGTGACATGAGACAAAAGGAAGGAAAGTGATTGGCCCAAAGCAGTTTAAGGTAGTTAGTATATAGATCTAGGTCTTTTTCAGTATGAAATAGTCTTTCAAAGATGATAAGGTCTACTACCAGGGAGCTTATTGTAAGGAAGAAAGATAAGGAAAGAGAGAAAATGAAAGGAGAAAAAAGAAATAGATAAAGGGAGAAGGAACAGAGGAAGAAAGAGAATGGGGAATATAGAAAGATTAGGGAGTATAGAGGAGAAGAAAGGAGAGGAGGATAAAAACAGGAGTAAGTTAAGAAGGATTGGAGGTAAAGGGGTAAGAGGATGATTTGAGGAGACTGACTAATAAAAGCATGAGAAAGCACTGAGAAGAAAGAAAAGAGAAGAATCCAAACTTAATTAGAAAGAATACAGGGAAAGGAAGTTAGCAAAATGAATGAGAGTTTGGTGTAACAGTGAAATGCTAGTGAAGTAAGAAGAGATCCATTGGTGAGTTGTCTCAACAGCTACTAGCAACATCTTTAGGGGAAGAATGGACAGATGTGATTACTGATCCAGTTATTGATCTTTGAAAGGTCAAGGAGAAGAGCACATGTAGGAATTTTCATATACGGCAAGATAATGGTATCCATAGACTATAACAAGATCTGCTTGATTCTAGGTATTGGCCCATTTCTAGCATATATCATTAAGGTTTCATCAGAACAGATGAACCTCATCCCCCTTTGGAAATTTCCCATCAGGGGAATGTTGTAGATATAGTTTTGTCTAATTCCTAGCAAATCCTTTAACCAAATTATGCTATTTAAAAAACAAAAAACAGAATGAAGAGACATGTGCCAGATTTAGGCAATTAAGAAAATTAAGAATTTATTTAAAAGTTATATTTAAAAGTAGATATTAATAGTTTGATATCAGCTTGTAAGAAAATATGTAGTTGTGTCTCAAAGTTGTACCCTCTGCTCTGTGTTGGTAAATATTATTTTGTTAATGACTTGGAAAAAAGCAATAGATGACATACTTATCAAATTTGAAGAAAAAACAAAAGGAATGGAATGGAAAATGAAAATATCTCATATTGGACCAAGTCTAATAAAAGTAATTTCATTGGAATAAATATAAAACCCAATGTTTGTGTTAAAAACAAAACTACTTTAAAAGTATAAAGGTGACTGGTAACCAGTTTATCTACAAAAATATCTAAATAATTAAATGGATTCTTGCTATTGTTTGTTCTTTATTCTCGAAGAAGACCATGATATCGGGGAGGCGATGCCATGACATGCAAGTGAATTGGATTTAAGTGAAGGAGGTTTATGCAAAGACACCCGCCTCAATTTCTCCTCTGGAGCCATCTGGGTCCAGTGGCCAGATATGGATTACGACAACTGGAGATGGTACAGGATGCAGTGGGGGATCTTGGTCTTTCCAAGCTAAGATCTTTTTGACATGGCAGACAAAAACAGTTAATATAAATAGAAAAAAATGATAGTCCCTACATACTCTGCCCTGGTCATATTTCATCTAAGCCATTGTGTTCAGTCCAATGCACAAAATTTTAGAGGAATTCAAATCAATTCAACAAACATTAAGCACTTATTATATGCAAGGACCACTAGGTATAATAGAGTGTCAGATGTGGCATCAGGAAGATCCATCTTCCTGAGTTCGAATCTGTCCTCAGACATTTACTAGTTGTGTAAACCTGAGCAAGTCACTTAACCTGGCTTGCCTTAGTTCTGTAAAATTTGTTTGAGAAGTAAATGGCAAGCCACTGTAGTATCTTTTGACAGGAAAACCCCAAGTGGGGTCAGTGTAGTAGAATATTTAAAATCAAAGCAGTTCCTGCCCTCAAGGTACTTAAACCTATCTGTGTTACACAACATGGACAGAATTAAATTCAAAGAATTTACGGGCTATTTTTGGTGGGGAACATTAAGTACTGGGGGATGTCACAGAAGGCTTAATAAAGGAAGTGTCACTTGAGCTGAACTTTAAAGGAAGCTGGAAATTCTAAGACGTAGAAGGGCAAAGGTTGTTGGAGTCCACCTGTGCAGAGAGATGGGGAAAGGAATGGTATTCAGGGGGAACAGAAATAGGACACTTTGTTTGTGATTTAGAGTGAGTGAAGGAGATAATGTGTGGTAAGTTTGGATAGAGAGGCTGCTGTCAGACTGTGAAGGATTCTAAGTGCCAAACAGAGGTTGGATATTTTTAAAAATTTATTTAGTATTTTATTTTTCCTCAGTTACATGTAAAAACAATTTTTAACATTCATTTTTACAACTCAGAATTCCAAATTATCTCCCTTCCCTCCCTATTCCCCATCCCTTCATTGGGAAGGCAAGTGATTTGATATAGGTTATACATGTGTACCCATGCAAAACATTTCCATAATTGCCATAGTGTGAAAAAAAAAAAAGAAAACATAGATGCAAGGCTAGGAGAGAGACTTCAAGAAAAATTAAGTTAAAAAAAAAACCAAACTAAAAAATAACTATTCTTCAATCTCTATTTAGATGCCAGTTCTTTCTCTGGGGATGGATACCATTTTTCATCAAAAGTCCTTCCAAGTTTTATCATTTTATTGCTGAGAATGGATAATTCATTCACAGCTGATCATCTTATAATATTGCAGTTTCTTTGTACACAGTACATTTCACTTTGAATCAGCTCATGTAAGTTTTTCCAGATTTCTCTTGAGAGCATCCTGCTTATCATTTCTTATAGTACAATAGTATTCCATCATAATCACATACAACAATTTGTTCAGTCATTCCCCAACTGATGGGCATCAACTCAATTTCTAGCTCTTTGCCCCCAGAAAGAGCTGCTATAAATATATTTGTACATATAGGTTCTTTACTTTTTTATGTCTTTTTGGATATAGACTAAGTAGTGGTATTGGTAGGTCAAAGGACATGCATGGTTTTATAGCCCTTCAGGTATAATTCCAAATTGCTTTTCATTCTGGTTGAATCAGTTCACGACTCTACCACCAGTGTCTCATTTTTCCCATATATCTTCCAACATTTGTCATTTACCTTTTTTGTCATATTAGCTAATCTAATTGATATGAGACAGTACTTCAGAATTGTTTTAATTTACATTTCTCTAATCAAGTGAGCTAGAACATTTTTTCATATGGCTATAGAGAGCTTTGATTACTTCATCTGAAAACCAACTGGTCATAGTTTTTGATCATTTGCTAACTGGGGAATGGCTCTTGTTTTTTAGTTCTTCCATGGGCTAAGACCAATTCATATTTTCTTGAATGCTTTGGATGTAGGAGCTTTGACTTCTGAATGTGTGTTTTGATCTTTATCACCAAAGTAACTATCTATAGTAGAGTTTTTTCCATCATTTGCTCATTTCCCCAGCCTATTACTTGACTTTTAAGTCTTTGTTAAGTATATTTCTTCTTCCAGGGTGGGGGGTACACTATCCCAAGCTTCAAGGGTTTTGTGCAGCTATTTTCAGAGATACTCCTAGGGACCTGTAAGTTTTCAGTTCTTCCAAGGTGTTATGATCTAAAGAGAGGTGTTTACTCCTCTTCTTGCCTGTGCTCATCTGTGAGTGACCACAATCACTCTTTTCTTGCCCTGCTTCACTGTGGCTACAAGCTTTAGTGTGCTAGTGCTCCTCCTTATCCTCCAAGTATGGGCAAAGCAATAGAATCCTCCCTCAGTGTTAGCAAAAAGACCCCTGTAATCTCTGTCTGACCAGTTGTTTTACCCCCTTACCATGTATGGGCTGAGAGCTATAGAAGCAGCTACTGCAGTTGCTGATTCAGTGGTTCCAAAGGCCTACTCCTGCTTAGCTGAGCCTGGGTCTGTACTACTGAGGCCTGTACTGAACTGTGCTCCACTCTCACCCAGGTGTGATAGACTTTCCCTACTGACCTTCTAAATTGTCTTTTGCTGGAGAATTATTTCACCCCATACTTTTATGGGTTCTGTGGCTAAAGAATGTTTTATGACATTATTTAAAGGTGTTTGGAAGGCTTTGGGAAGAGCTCAGATAAGTGGCTGCCTTTTCTTCCCCATCTTAGGTCTCTTTCCCCCTCACGCCCTACCAGAGAAAACCTGGAGAGTGTCCAGAGTATGGTGAGCATGTTGGTCATCATCTATCTATTTGATTTAGGCCTCAAGAATTTGCTATGCAAAAATACAGTTTTTTCCCTGACAGCATTTAGCCAGGAGACAACTTAGTGAGCGTGAGGGTGGGTAGGTGAGGGGCATGAGAGTTGTTTTAAGTAATTGAAGGGATTAGACATGGTCTGTTTGCTTTAGAGGGCAGAAATAGAAGCAATGATTGTACATTGTAAAAAAAAAAAAAGCAAATTTAGGCTTGGCATAAGGAAAACTTCCTAATAATTAAAGCTATTCAAAAATAGAATTGGCTGGCTCAGGAGATTGTGGGTTACCGGTCCACTGGAGTTCTTAGAGTAAAGGCTTGATGGTTACCTCTTAGGTATGTGATAGAGGAAACTTTTGTTCAGGTACAAAATGGTCCAGATGGCCCCTTCTAATGTTCTGACTCTATTATTCTTGCACGTTTTTACAAAAATCCAATTCTCCATCTCTCTAATTACCCTAAATACAATTTTGCAGCCGCATCCTCATTTATTATGCATCTAATATGGCTCAAAGTGGATGCAGTAATTCGGCAAAATTGTTGGCAATTGAAAACCCTGTGATATTGCTGCTGGCAATAGGAACAATGCACTTAGGTCACAGTGGTGGGCATCACCTGCTGAACCACATATGTAATCAGTGTTTGAGTAAATACATTCTTACAAGAGAGTGGGAGTATTTAGTGAGGCAATGGGAATGCTTAGTGGGTTTGTCATCCATGAGAACAAAGCATGTTAATTTGCTTCCTTAAAGGCACCTTAAAGCAAGAAAGGAGATTCTTATGCAAACAAATGAAAGGAGAGAGTGAGAGAGAGAGAGAGAGAGAGAGAGAGAGAGAGAGAGAGAGAGAGAGAGAAAGAGAGCAATACTAACATTTTGTATACTTACCCCTATTGTTCCAAAACTTTCTGGTTTTCGTCTCATCTTTTTCTTGCACAGGTGTGTCCAAATCCATTTGAGAAGGTACCAGAGAGATTTGGGACTTGGGATGACATTGAAGGGAGTAGGCAGAGTACCTCCTTCTTCAAAATAACTCATCCATAACTTGGTCCGTGCAAATTTCCATTCAATGTCTGCATGGTCCTAAACAAAAGAACATGATAATTACTGACAGGCCTCCTAATTGCCAGAACTAGGGTTCTACCTTAATTCACAGTCATTAATTCCAATTGATGGTGAACTTTAACTCCAACCTTCATTGCCCCTTTCTCTCCCCACCAGAAAGAGACTTGTACTCCTTCCTGAGAATGACCTTGAACTCTGTTAGTCCTAGTTTAAAAAAAAATACAGATAATCAAGTCTCTTTTCCTTCCTCCAGTGAAAGATGTCTCAATAATTCGATATTTTAGGTCTGGTAGTGATAAAGTATCAACTGGAAGGAGACAGTTACCTGTAACACCATTCAATAGGAAGGTAATTTTCTAATATTACTTATAGATAGCTTTGGACTGGGGCGTGGGGAATGGGACTATGTGATGAATTATGTATATATAAAATTATTTTTCTTCTTTATAGAATAAAACCTATTCTTGTAACATTTTGCCTTGGGGTCAATTCTATACTTTTGTGGAGATTGAAATATACTAAGAAAGTTATGGCTCCTTTTTGGCTCAGGGCTTCTTTATTTCAGAGTACATTTAACACATAGTACATTTGGCCAAATAATACTGAAAAAGATCATGGCCAGAGGCAGAGGAGCACATGGGCCTACAACTTTGGTCCTCTTTAAATGTTGCCCATACAACTTTTTGAGTAACATCAGAAACCTCATAGTCAAAGGTCCCTGCTTTCAGTCATCTTTCATCCTAAACAGAATAAACCTGTATTAAGCAGATATTTTGGGAGGAGCAAGAGGATTAGAACATGTTGAAAATTTTATGGGACCAGGTAGTTTTGTTATTGTTTGGTTGTTTCAGTCCTGTCTGACTCTCAATGACCCATTTAGAGTTTTCTTTGCAAAGATCCTGGGGGGTTTGACATTTTCTTCTCAAGCTCATTTTATAGATAAGGAAACTGAAGCAAACAGGGTTAAGTGACTTGCACAGGGTCAAACAGTTACTAAGTATCACAGGCCAAATTTGAACTCAGGAAAATGAGTCTTCCTGATTCCAGGCCCTGTGCTCTATCCACTGTGACATCTACCTACCCAGTTCCAGGTACACTTTTATTTTAATATAGCCTCAGATTGGACTTGTGATTACAATGGTAGAGTGAGCTCTCAATGAGGAAATTTCTTCCACCAACAGAGATCAACACTTATTCCATAAATTATAATAATCTTAGAGATTTGCCTGGGGTACAATGGGTTAATTGATTTGTTCAGAGTCACCATATATCCAAAGTAGGATTTGAGCCCAAGTCTTCCTGACTTTGAGGCTAATTCTTCATCCTATGTCATATTGCATCTTCACAAGACGTATTTTAGAGACTCACATCATTAGGTATCATTGAATTTAATACAGGATTCAAATTTTAGACTCTAAGCTAAGACTAGGCTTTATTCTCTCAATGATATTCCTCCCAAATTTATTATTATTATTATTTACTGATGAAAGCAGTCTATCATGTTGTCACCTGATTAGATTATACTGAAGAAATCAGACTTATTGTTTTTCCTTGTAAAATAATGGTAATCATTGACACAATGAATTTATTTCTATAATGGGAGGATTGATCAATTAGGACCTGGTCTCCAGAGCATTCTCAGATTTGTCCTTCTCGGTGGGTTATGCAGAACATGTGCTATATTCTCTGCCTGATTCAAATCCAACATATGGATGCTTGGTTGGCCTACTTTCAGCCAATGGTGACTAGGGGCTGGTCTTGTTTGGTAACGGGGAGCCTTTTGATTGTCTAAAGAAAGGGAAAGAGTACTGACTCAAGAAGTAGTAAGCTGGAACTGAGATCACATACAAAAGCACTGCTGTACACCCTTTCAGTCCTTGTGTGTTTTTCTTTTCCTTAGTTGCTCTTGAGTGAGGAATACTGCTATGCACTATCTGCTGGGGGAAGGGCAGGTTTCCTCCCACCTAGTCAACAGGTGTGTGCCAGCACATCTTGCCTTTGTTTCTTTTGCATTTATTCTTTCATGATTTGGGGTGAATAAGATGGGAGTCTCCAGTTTCCAATGACAACTGGAGATCCAGCAAAGCCATCAGAGATGCTTCTCACCAGCAAATGGAGTTGGTATCAGAGTCTGCTAGAGAGTTAATGACCAGCAGCAGAAGAAACATTTACAGAAGGAGGAAGGACTGCCCCAAGAGAAAGGCAGGAGTTTTGGGGATCATGAACCCATATGACAGATGGATTTGCTGGATATTGACTCTAGAAAGGAACAGAACTTTAGAGAAACAGACATAAGGTAAAACTTATAGGGGTTTCACAAAGGGAGAAAAAGGACTTCCAGATCCAGGAATTAGGTCCTATCCCTTGGTCCCTTGGATTGGATAGGAATGAGGCAGGGAACAACCAGGCAGCATTGCATGTATTTTTTTTAACGCGCAGGAAATGTAAATCTTAGCATGGTCTATGGGCTAGGCCAACCGCTGGTCCTCCTATTACGCTTCTTTTTAAAAAATGACAAACAGCTTTATAAATTCTGACTAAATATTAGAAAATATTAGGACAACTAGAGACATGTCAGTGTGTATAAAATCTGCAGCAGTTATTAAGATGGTCACTCACTGGATTTGTACAGATGATTAGAGCTACTTAACCAAGAGCTTTAAATTTATTTCTGTCCCTCAGGTTACCAGCAAGGTATCAAGTGTGATTTTAGCAGGGATCATGGGGAGGAAGGAGTCTTCCAAAACTCATTTTACTTTTCTTTGTATTAATTTCTTTTATAATCCTGGGTTAAGGACTATGGTAGTGGCTACAAGAGGATGATGGGAAGAAGTGGAAGAAAGGTTTAAGGTGGAGATGTTGGGAAGCTTCCTGACTGTTTAGGTCATTTCTCATCATGCCAGTTCCTCTCTACTTCACATTGGCTTCCTCTTTGACTTTCCTTACTGGGAGGGTTGGGGAGGTAAGGAGGTGGAAGAAAAGGAACAGTGATCCAATATTATTTCTGAATTTAGTGTCAAATTTCTGAGTCAGGAGAGAGACACACATTTGTGTTTGTGAGTATAGTGAGTTGGCAGCATATGTGGAAAATTCTATAAGGTCTAAACTTCAATTTCTTTATTATCATTATTATTAGTAGTAGTTGTAATAGTATTAGCAGTAATAGTAATAGTAGTAGTAGTTTGAAGCATATTAACAGCTATGATTTTTATGCCACTTTAAGTTTTGTAAAATGCTTTGCATACATTATTTCATCTGATTCTCTCACTTCCAGGATCTTATCTCCAGGAACAGCATTTCAGCTTAGAAAATGATTTGCTCATTGTTCTTTAAGACTTCTTCAGCATCAGGATAAATTTTATGCTACTATTGTCTAATTTCAATTTCTGTATAGAATAAGAACATTTTGGAGATTGCTGGATCAACATTTTTTGACAGGTGAGTGACTTCTCTGCATAAACTGTGATAATTAAGGGTTTTCTAAATGTCTTTTTTTTTTCACTTCTCACAAACAGAACTTGCATTCTGGAAATGTGAGCTACCTAGAGGAACATTATATAACTATTTAGATCATCAGTAAAACAAGTTGTTATTCCCCCTAAACCTTCAGGTGAGATAGTTGTCTAGAAAATCTTTTACATAATAGGTAAGTGAGAAACACTTTTAAATCCTAATACTTGACATATATGACACTGATTTTCTGGAAGATTTTAGTTCAAGGAATCACTGTCTAGAAAGCATTTATCCACATAGTTTTTTTTACAGTATTTCATATGTGATAGGTATACTGTGGGAACCATTCTTCCTTCACAAATACAATTCAGAGTTGGCTTCTCATTCAAATAATTTTGGCAACAATATATATGTAAAAGAATGGGATTCCACTGAAATTGTGTACATAGACAATTTGGTAACTTGTGGGTCAAACATTCAGAGTGGATGTACTTGGTGAAATGTTGCTTTATAAGACAGAAATACATTGGAAAGAAGAATTTTATTACATTCTATCTTGTTCCACTGTGATCTTTTGTTCACATGTGCACATAATTTAGAGAGAAAATGTCTTACTTGGCTATGACACACCAAACTCGTGCATCTTTAAGTTTTACAACCTTGAAATGCTAAGTTATGTCTGTTGTCCCTGTATATTGTCTCCTCCTATTAGAATGTAACCTCTCTGAGAGCAAGAACTCCTTGTTTTTGTATTTGTATCTCCAGTATTTGGTTCGTAGTAGGCATTTAAATGATTTTTATTTATTAATGCATATAAAAGAGAGAAAGAAAAAAGATATAGATAGATGAACTCTAAAAGAAAGAAAAATAGACTGAAGGAAAAAAATAGATTAGTACTCACAAAATTCTATAATTTCACTCTGTCTCTTTAAACTGATCATTCCTGAAAGTTATTTCCCAAGACTTTTCATAAAATAGAAGAGTAGTTAGAAAGGAGAGTACTTCAGGGAAAATATTAAATTTAAAGTATTTAACTTACAGCAATGAGTTGGTAAGAATTATTCATCATAGCGATTAGCATATTGAGTAGAACGACTAGAGAGATGACATTGTATGTTCCAAACATGGTGGCCCCAACAAATTCTGTAAATTCATGCTGTGCTTTGACATTTGTCACATACAAATTAATGAGCCCAAATATAGACCAAAATAGAGACTGAAGTGTCTCAAATAACCTGGGGAAGATAAAAGACAATAAAGAATATTTATTAGAACATCTTAATAACAATATAAAGCTCTCTCTCTATATACATATACATACATATATATATATACACACACACACACACACACACACTCATATTTATACACACCCATATATACATTTTCTTATTTTCCTTTGATTAATTTAATGGTGTTATCAAGAAAATCATTATCTTAAACAAGTATTAATTAAAACTGAAATAAGAAAGAGAAAGGACATTGTAGTCAAACTTCCAGAAGAGAGGTTCTAATTCTTTCACAGATGAAACTGGTCCCTACTGATGAACCTTTGAATAGAGTGCCACATACTCATCTAATAACACCTGAAAAATGATGAGTTATGTAGTTATATTTTTGAGGAAATTGTTTATCCTTTTAATTTCTCTGTCTTGACTATCTTTTTCTAGGTCTCTAACTCTTCTCTGTCTCTGTCTCTCTGTGTATCTCTGTTTCTTTCTGTGTGTTTGTGTGTGTGTGTGTGTGTGTGTGTGTGTGTGTGTGTTTCTCCTTCCCTCTCTTCCTTTTAGACTGCAAAAAATTCATGTTGCTATCCATTTCCTATGCGTGCAAGATGAGGCATGGATAAGTCTTAGAAGATTTTGAAATCAAAATGTGAACAATTTCTTATTTAACTTTAACCCTTGGGTCACTTTAAAAAATTCATTCTACATTAGAGTATGGTATGATGGATGGAGAGGCGGCCTTGGAGTGAGAATAACTTGGGTTTATGTCCCCATTCTGACACATATTGTCTGTGTGATGTGGTCAAGTTCCTTTTAACCTGTCACAATCCTGTTAAGCTTTCTAATATTGTAATTTGCTGCAAAGTAGACCCTGATTTGCATCAACAGAGTGCAGTTCCTCTCCTGGGACCTTATTATACATCAGACAGACTTCCTCTTAAAAACAAAAAGAAAAATAAATAAACCCTACATGAATTTAGTGACCTTTTATGAAGAACAAATATTTTCCAATAAGCTTCTATCTCATTGAGATGGGATGAACATCCCATCTTCATAGCCCATCAATATCTGCCTTCAAAAGTGATTTATATTTCTATAGGACTTTAAAGTTTACAAAGCACCAATCACAGATTTAGAACTGGAAGAGGACCTGAGAGGTCATGTAGTTCAACCCCTTCATTTTGAAAATGAAGAAATTGGGTTGATGCCAAGTGATTTGCCAGAGGTACCTCAGATAAAGTTTGAGTTAGGATTTGAATGCAGTCCATGTCTAGTACTCTGCTAAGCCTTACAGCAACCCCTTGTGGAAGGGGGGAATTTTAAGCATCCTTATTTTATTTTATTTTATTTTATTTTATTTTATTTTATTTTTTTTTTTTTATTTTATTTTGCTTTTTGGAGGGCAATTGGGGTTAAGTAACTTGCCCAAGGCCACATGGCTAGATTTTTGTTTATGTGTGTTGAGTGTCTGAGGCTGGATCGGAACTCAGGTCCATCTGACTCCAGGGCCGGCGCTCTATTCACTGCGCCACCTAGGCGCCCCAACATCCTTATTTTATTGATGGATAATCATGTACTAAGAGGTGAATTGATTTGTTCAAAGTCATACAACTAGAGTCAGAAACAGGATTTGCATTCATGTTTCCTGATTTTAAGGAGTCCTATATCAGGATGCTTCTCAAGTCAGAAAATATTAAGAATTATTAAGTATTTCCCCAAATCTATAACTCATAAGACAACAAGTAAATCTTGCCTACTTTTTACTGGGCTAAAATGTCTAATGATATTTGTGATTGTCATTGTTGCCTTTTAACAATACTAGGGGGGCGGCTAGGTGGCATAGTGAGTAGAGTATTGGCCCTGTAGTCAGAAGGACCTGAGTTCAGATCCAGCCTCAGACATTTAACACACACAAACAAAAACCTAGCTGTGTGACCTTGGGCAAGTTACTTAACCCCAAATTGCCCTCCAAAAAGCAACCCCCCCCCAAAAAAAAAAACCAAACAACAACAACAACAACAAAATACTAGGGTAAACATTCCAATCTACTGGATTAAGGAATTTATTATCTAAGGAAGTTTCAACTTCAAAGAGGCAAATCTGATTCTTAGAAATGGATTAGTTGTTCCTATTAATTTTAATAATCGTTGACTAAAAGTTAACCTTGTCATTTGGATAATATTCGAACTCTCCCTATCTCCACCATGATCTCCTTTATCTCCTTTGCCAAACACTGTTTTCTCACTGTTAATACACAAATACACATCTGCAGCTTGTGTTTCTTCAACATATAACAGTTCAGAAGGAGATAGACATTAAATAAAACATGCTGCCTACTAAAGCTTCCATAATCCAACTGATGTATTTTAGTAAATGACTTTTAAATGTCAAATAAAAACAGTGCTACAAAATAAATGCTATTGTTATGGTTGGGAAGTATTTATTTACTCATACCTAAATTATTCCCATCTGTCACATCAGCAATATTTAGAAACCTTCTGTAAAACATTCATTTGGATTTTTCAATTTGAATTGAAAAAGAAAAAAAAAACTACATTCATATTTCATAATCATCCTTTTATCTCATGTTTTCTTCCTGAGGTGTACCCTTATTTTCCCCTATTTTTTAGCAAGATGAATTACTATTTAGATTTGTATATCATATTGTTGACCTTAAAGATGTTTAGCAGATTCTTGAATTAAGCTTCTTGATCTTGTTGTTAACCTGATGTTTTGTCAAACCAAACTATCTCCCCCATTTACCTTTACTTAAGATTTCAGTTTCCTGGCTTTTCATTATCATTGGATCTTGTGTCATTCCCAAATTAATTGAATCAAACAGGTAAGGGATTAAAATAAATCTCAATAATAAGTGCTTTCATCTGGAACTACTTTCCTAGGAATGACTTTCCATCAGGGAACCATAAAAATGAAGAGGTTACCCATAAAGAGGGTTAGGGTTACTCTGGAGACCCCAAAATACCAATAGGCCAGGTTCTGCCAAATGAATTTGACTCAAGTCTTCTCAGCCAAAGAAAAGCAAAGTTTATTAAAAATTTGCTTGTATTAGGCACAGAGTAACTCTGTGCTAGGTAATTCTATGGTGCTCTCACATACATGGTGTGAGAAGGAGTCTTATATACAGAATGTTGTGGGAGGAATCTAGGGGTGGTCTAGAGGAGGAGCCCAAGGAGGGTCTTCAGAAGGAGTTAATGAGGTAAATGAATGATTAAGGGTGGGAAGTTGCTGGAGGCTACCTGGAACCAACAGACAATGGTGGGCTAGGCCAGTTCAAGGGTGGTTTGATATTTTGATAGGCTCAAGGGTGGGAAGTAGATGGACAATGGAGGGCTAGGCTAGTAACAGAGGTCTGGGCCTAGCCACAAAAAGCTTATGGCATCATGCAAATCTGTCATCAAATTGGATGACTTAATACTCAGATAAGAAACATAAACTCTCCCAGACAAGGTCATAACTTTTAACAGCTGATACCCCTTGTTTGAAGACTATACTCTGGTGTTTATGTCAAAGTATAAGGAGATTTCCCCCTTACTAAGATGGCATTCAATTAATCCATTGTCTCTTATGGAAACTATTTCCTAAAGCCTTTTAACAATTAATTTGTTTTCTTGTTCAAATGAACACTAAAGGAAATAACAAAAAGTAATTTATTGTTGTTCCCCCTGAAGTAGCACATAGAACATAAAGTGACATAAGATAGAAATATGACTCTTCAGACACCAATAATATGTGACATTGAAATTCACATAGCGATATCCTCAGTTCTGTGGCATTTTAAACTCTAATAGCCCAAACATCAGGAATAATCTCCTTTGCCAATTATCCAGATTGGGCTTCTTAACTGAAGGTATTTGCCATTAGCCCTCTTTCTAAACTCTCCTTCTTCATAGCTTCCTCATCTCCCATGGGTTTAATTATCATCTCTGTGCCAGTGATTTGCAGATTTATATATCCCATTCCCGTTCTTCTCTGAGTGCCAACCCCACACCACTGCTTGCTTGGTGGACATTTCAAATTGGATGGCCTTGAGATATCTAAAACTCAACATATGCTCAACAGAACCTTCTATCTTTTCTCCCCAAAATGCATCTCACTACCAAACTTCTATACTCCTGCCAAAGGCACTCCTCCAGGCTCCTCATATCCTCCATTGCTTGTTTTTGTTTTTTTTTTTTTACTGCAAATATCTATTCAATCCTTAAACCTTTCTGTTTTAACCTCTACATGTCTCACATATATACCCTGCCTCCTCACAAAAATAAATGCTGCTTTAGATAGTATTTATATAATGTTTTAAGGTTTGGAAATGTTGTATCATTTGATCCTTACTACAACCTTATGAAGTAGGTGCTATTTTCACCCCTATTTTACAGATGAGGAAACTGAGGCAGATGGAAGTTAAGTGAATTGCCCAGGGTCACACCATATTTGAATTCAAGTCTTTTTTATTCTAGGTTCTCAGCTTTATATAATGTACTAAAGTTCAAGCCCTCAACACCTTTAAACTAATCTATAATCTATTTCAATGGTCACTTAATTGAATTTTCTGCTTCATCTTCCATATCTTCTTTTTATCCTCCATAGTGCCGCCAAAGTGACATTTCTTAAGCACAGATCTAGTCATCAATTAATCAAGGAATCATTTATTAGGCACCTGCTATATGGCAAGGGCTCTTCTGGGTACTCAGGAGAGAATTTTTAAAAAAATGAAATAATTTTTACTCCCATGTCTCTCTTACTCAGTAAAGCCTAGTTGTTTCTTATTGTCTTTTCTTAAGAAAAAAGGAAAAACTTCTCTGTCTGGCTTTTCAAGCCCTTCACAATCTGATTCCAATCTCTTTGTTAATTATTCTTCTTTGTGCATTACTCCCTCCCTCAGGCTCATCTTCATGACTGAGATAAACTTGTCTCCTTTCAATTCCATTTCTGTGCCTTCTCATAGGTGATGACCTCTCTCTTGAATTCCTTCACTCCTCATCTCTCCCAAAAGGATCTTTCTTCCTTCAAGACATAGCCCAAGCACTACTTTCTACATACATAACTTTTCTGATTCCTCCAATTCCTTATGTCCTCTAAACTACCTTATATTTAATTACGTTTAACTTATGTTTAGTTACTCTTTGTCTATTTAATCATTATATAGTTACATTATGTAGTGTTGTTTTCTCCATTAGATTGTTAGCTCCTTGGAAGTAGGTATGTTTTATTATTTGTATTTCTATCTCCATTGTATTTCTAGTTCCATAATCCAATCTTGATATGGATTATTCTTGATTGAGAGAACAATTGCTATAGGGTTATGAGTGTAAGTAAACAACTCTCAAAAAGTCCAAGTACTTTCCACTAGGAAAGCATATTCACCCTTAAGGTCCCACTCAGAGCCTACTGATTGGGAATTGTGGATGGAATAAATAAGATGATTTATGGTGATCTGATTTCTATTGGTAGTCTTCCATCCTTTCCAAGTTTCCATTGAAAGGTTGATGGAAGCAGTGGGGAGTATGGGTTGCTATACACAGAAACATTCATAGCAGTGAAAAGGAAGAGCTGTTAAGAGAATAAAAAATAATTTTAAATGGAGACAGAAGAATTACCTAAGTCATGCTATTTGGGGATATTTAGTATAGAAGACCTAAGGGCTTCACGGTATAGTATATTAAAACAATTGACATAAAGGATAATAATGTGAACATTAATATGTTGTGTTTTCTATTTTTCAGTATGCTGGGATGAGTAAGGCACAGAAGTAAGCAATGTATTTTAAATATGTATCTAGAAAATGAATAATAGTTATCCAGGCAATAGATTACAAGGATAACTGGTTCTGCTGCCCAAATAAATGAATAAGGGCTATAGTTAGTTCACAGACTCTCAGAATGAAGGAATCTCTGAGGCATTTAGGTGGTGCAGTAGATAGAGTGCTGGTCTGGGGTCAGGAAAAAAAATATGAGTTCAAATATGGGCTCAGACATTTGCTACCTGTGTGACCCTGGGCAAGTCACTTAACACCTGTTTGCTTCAATTTTCTCATCTGTAGAATCCAAATAATAATACCTCTACCACCCCATGCCTTCCCCACATCATTCTCCACCTTGTAAGGATCAAATAAGATCTTATAAAGCACTTAGCACAGTGCCTAGAAATGACATCACCCTCCCCCCAATAGCAATTCACAGACTGTGTAATAAGACATTGCTATCTGTATCAGAGCAGAGACTACCCAATGCAGTGAAATCAAGAGTCTTTGAGAACTTAAGTATGAATGGATTTTTTTGGAAGGTGGTGGTGGCAGCAGCACAATTCTCCTCCAGAAGGGGAGAAGTGAATGGCAAATAAGAGTTTCAAGATTACATTCTATTTAAATCTTGAGCACCACCCTTCCCAAGCTGGTGTTACATTATTCTGTTTCATCAATAGCTGTCTTATCATATTTTAAGTTTCTCAATTCTCAAACCACCCTTTAATTTCAAAACTCTCAAATAATTAAAAAGATAACATTGAATTTTATGAGATGATAATGAAGAAAAATGCCATAGTGGTCTTTAAAACAATGAATAGGGATGTATTACCTTAAAAACAATATTTAAAACATTTTTATACTGTGAGCCCAATAACATTTCCTTTTTTTTCTATGTTAAGCCTCTTAAAAATACAAAACAAATAAACAAACAAAAATACTCATTCTCCTTTAGTAGCAGCATTACATTTAGGTACTGCTTTATAGTTGTGAAATACTTTCACAATTGTCATCTTACAATAGCCTTGCGAAGATGTCAGGGCAGAACGTATCATCCCCATTTTACAAGTGATAAAAACTGAGGTTCAACAAAGCTACTTGTTCATTGCCATTCAGTCTGTATGTGGCATGAAGTGAACCCCTATCCAGATGCATTTCCCATCTCATCATTCCATTCTGTCACGGTTGTTGTAGATTTCTTAACTTCCAGATATGACAATGTACCAACATTGCACTGAGCTCCCCACCAACAGAAATTGTCCATGGAACTTACGTGGAAAAGGCATTGTTCTGTTTCTCACACCGTATTCCTTTGCAATTTGTTCCTTTTGTTTCTTCATAATAAAAGTACAATTGATTCAAGCCATTTGCAAAAGCTAGCAATACAAGACAGTAAATAAACAGAAACTTCAAAATGTCTAGGAGCATTCTTCCAAGAGAGATCTGCAGAGGTCCCAGGTGAGAGTTGGCAGTAAATAGCGAGATCAAACGCAGGGAACTGAAGATGTTTGCAATAGCAAATAAAGCCTCTGCCACCAAAGTGGGATGCCACATATCCCAAGATTCTCGGGGGTTAAGTGCACTGTACTGGAGAGAATAGAAAAGAAGAAAACAGTGTAAACCATATCTTTTTAGTATACATGCATAGCTACACGTATATGTAAAAGTCAGCTCTGTGATATTTCTGTTTTAGCATCTCTAGCACAATCTTTCATTTCTTTTTTTTTTTTGAGGGGGGAAGGCAAGGCAATTGGGGTTAAGTGACTTGCCCAAGATCACAAGTGTTTGAGGCCAGCTTTGAAATCAGGTCCTCCTGACTCCAGAGGCAGTGCTCTGTTAACTTTGCCACAATCCTACATTTCAAGGTCTTCTCTACATTTTTTTTTTTGGGAGGGCAATTGGGGTTAAGTAACTTGCCCAAGGTCGCATGGCTAGGTTTTTGTTTGTGTGTGTGTTGTGGCTGAGGTCGGATCCGAACTCAGGACCTTCTGACTCCAGGGTGGCGCTCTACTCACTGCGCCACCTAGCTGCTCCGGTCTTCTCTACATTTGCAATGATATTAATCTGATCCAGAATAAACTGGTTTCTAATTAATTTTGTGCCACACTCTAATCTGGATAAAGCATCTCACAGTGGTTTATAATTCTCTGACTATGGCATTAGAATCTTTGTTCATGTGTATACTGTATTTATTTCCATAACACTCTGAGATTAGGGCATTGGAGGTTTCTGATTCCTTTCAAGTATGACTGTAGATATTGACTAATAGTGACAGTAAGGGGGTGGGCCATTGATGGGAATGTCATAAAAAACAAAGATTTGTGTTAGGGGAAAATATCCATGCACTGTTTCAATGATGTATAAAAAACTCAATGAATTAATTTGTGATATATGAAATAAAATTATTTAAGTTAAATAAATACATTTCTAATTTTGAGCTGAAATGTCAATCATCTTGGAAACATTCCTGACTGACATGAGCTCACAATGCATATATATATACATATACATTTATAGTGAAGCTATAAAGAGAAAAGATAGCAGAACTAGGAGCAGAATGTATACTAATCATAATACTATGCATTAGAACATCACTAAAAAAGTAGCTCGGCTTTCGGATTCATTGCACTCACATATATGACCAATCTTATATCCAAGGAACTAATGGTAAAACATACTGTCCTCTTCTTGGTAGGTAGGTGGGTGGGGAACCAGAGATATAGAATTGTCTTGTCACAACTTTTTTTTTTTTGGTTTATTTTCTATAGGGGTGGGGACTCAAGATGGACATATATTTGAAAATGGCTGTAGTGTCAAAAAGGTATCAACAATATTTGAAAATTGATAACTATATGTCAGCAAGCAAGTAACCTCCTGAGTGAATTACACAATTGTCCAAACAAGTTGATTTCTGCTTGGGAATGAGGGATGAGGTGCATTTTTCTGGAAACTCTTCAACTGAATTGAATCTTATCTCTTTTGTAAAGCCTGACTCATACAATGACTCAAAAAGCAGGAATAAAAAGCAAACTGAGCAGGGGCGGCTAGGTGGCCTCAGTGAATAAGAGCGCCTGCCTTGGATTTGGGATGACCTGAGATCGAATCCGGCCTCAGAAAATGAGCACCCACACATAAATTATGACTAACCGTGTAGCCTTGAGCAAGTTACTTAACCCCAATTGCTTAAAAAAAAAAAAAAGAAAGAAAGAAAAAAAAAGCAAACAGAGCAAAGTCAGAATTGAGTTTGCTTTCTCAAAGCAAGGGTATGGTCATAAAAGAACAAGGGAGAAAAAATTACTCATTTCCCCTACATCTTTTAGCTAAACTTGTTTCTTTTACTAAAGAACATTAATGTGCTTCACTCCTAGGGGCGGGGGAGGTAGAGGGAGGCTAGGATAAGCACTAGAGAAGACATTGGATTCTGTTCTTGCTCACAACTGTCATTTAAAAAACAACAGATCCAGATAATAGGATTCTTGCTTGGAATAAGGTCAGAATGAACACAGATCCATTTTGGGATCAGTCTGAAGTCTTCCTTTCGTACATTTTCCACCAGATGGTGTTACCAATATTAGCCAATTAATTGTCACTGAGGCTGGTAAATAATGATAGCTATCGTGTTACCCAAAGAGAACTTTAAGAATAGAAGGGGGTTCCTTTTCTACTAAGGCAAAGAAAGCAGGAAGAATATGTACAGAAGGGGCTCCTTTTATTTCTGTGGAAAACTTTTCTTTTACTTTCAATTCTGAAATTAACACTAAAGTGAAATGTTTCCTCTCTAATTTTATCTGCAGATAGTGGTTCTTAAGAGGTCTCACATGCAGCCTGTTTAAAGAATTTAATGTAGGAAGAAATAAAAACAGCAAAAATGTTTCCTACTATTTTATCCTGAAGTATATGTAAGCCTGACTATTACCCAAGCTGGGTGAAGAAGGGGAAGTTTTAAATTTCATATTGTATATAAAACATGATTCTGGATTGAGGGAGAGAATGTGGCCCTGACCCTGTGAGACTGTGAGAGGGGATGAGAATTTGAGAGGAGAGAGATTCTTCATTTGTGTTTTGAAAGAAAAAAAAACAAATGGTTCCAAACTATTTTAGTTACTAACTTCAGAGAGAGAGAGGGAGAGAGAGAGACAGAGAGAGAGACAGAGAGAGAGAGAGAGAGAGAGAGAGAGAGAGAGAGAGAGAGAGAGAGAGAAGGAATGTAAAGGAAGCTGGCTCCTCAACCTGTCCATGATTTTTAGCTTTCTTCCCAAGAGATTTTTGAGAAATTTTCTCTTGGGTGAAATTAGGGTGTGTCTCCTTGGTTGAGTAATAACTCATCTAAAGAGATTTTCACTCTTGTCTATTTTCTGGTATATTCTAATCTGTAGAATTTCTATGAGTTCTATTTACTATCTTCTTGGATAAATAGATTTACTCATTTACAATGTTATTGTATGCAACTAGTACTTCATGGAAAGAAGTCACAGCAGGAGGTAAAAGCTTGGGTTCCTCTCCCTTTAAGAGACAGAAACCAGGGAAACTAATAACTTTTATTTTTTCTTTTGAATCTAAAAAATCATGTTCCTCGACTGGTAATATTTAGGGTGGCAAATAAAATTCTATTTTGATAGCCTCTTTTTAGGAGGAGAATAGGATAACCAGACCCATCTCATAATCACTTCTTTCTTTTCTCAAGAAAAGAGAGATGGACAAATGTCCAGAGATATATATCTCTGTGCTTCCACATAAATCACATTTAGACAATTCAGGTGAACATATATAATAAATAAGGGCAGAACATACCATACCCATGCTTGGACCATGATTGTCCAAACAGCCAAACTATCTGCCTAATTTTCTGCCTTCAGTTCCAAGTGTGAGATTTCTCCAGTTTTCCAAATCTCATTTCTATATCCTCCCTCCAAACTGAACCTTGTTTTGTTTTGTTTTGTAGTCATTCATGTCAACTGATAAGTGTTTGCCTACTCTGAGCCTTGCTGTTCTTCATTTGTGGGGTTGTCTTGACCAAAAAAAAAAAAATGGAAATCTTTCTCCCTCTATCCTCATTATTGGTTAAGTGTTCAAATTCATGGTCAACTGCTTTCTTTGGGAAGGGGAAAAGGCTTTCAGTGCAGGTCTCTCTCCAGGACCACCTGCAGCCCTGTGCTTCCATATGGTGTTAACTCCTTCTCTCAGGGACTTTACAGATCCAGCAGCAGCTCCTCTCCAGGTCCATGTCTGGCCTGCTCCCATTTTTAGTATGACTGTGTATTTCCTATTATACAGAAGCAGCTCCCTTTTTAAGCATATCCCAGGAGTCTCCTTTGCTCAGGGTAGCAAGGTACTTATGAACCTCTCCTTATTCATACCCACTATATTATTGTTTTGTTGTTGTTCAGTCATTTTCAGTCATGTCTATCTTTTCATGACCCCATTTGGGATTTTCTTGGCAAACCTACTGGAGGAGTTTGCCATTTCCTTCTCTAGCTCATTTACAGATGAAGAAATGGAGGCAAACAGGGTTAAATGACTAGTCCAGGGTCACCCAGCTAGTAAGTCTCTAAAGCCACATTTGAACCCAGGAAGAAGAGTTTTCCTAACTCCACACCCAGCACTCAATTCACTGTACCACCTAGCTGTTCCTAGGGTTTCTTATGTAGTACTTCTTTCAAGTTACATAATAATTAACATTATTAATATGATCTTCCTATTATTTAAGTTCTTTCTTTTTAACTTTGCCTTTTTCTCTCTTCTTCCAACTAATTCATTTTAATTTACGTATGTAGCTATATATTCTCTTACACAAATTAGCCCAATTCTTCCATCTTCAATTTAAGCTGTTTGAACACTTACAAATTCTTTATGCAATTAACGACATTGAGCTATAAGGTTTGTAAAATGCTTTGCAAATATTATTTTATTTTATCCTTAAAATGACACTGAAAGATCAGGGCTATTATGATCTCCATTTTACAGATGAGAAAACTGAGCTAGACAGCGGTTAAGTGGCTTGCCCAGTATCTTGAAATCCCTCTTCGGGGGTGGCTAGGTGGCGCAGTGAGTAAGAGCGTGGGCCTCGGAGTTGGGGTGACCCGAGATCGAATCCGGCCTCAGAAAATGAGCACCCACACACAAATAATGACTAGCCATGTAACCTTGAGCAAGCTACTTAACCCCAATTGCTTTAATAAAAACAAAACAAAACAGAAATCCCTCTTAATTGGACTCTGACCTCTAATACAAATGATTGGGCTCCATTTATAATAATCCCTGTGATTTGTTTTCTTGTCCCGCCCAAGATTTCCTCTGGATACACCTGAATTGGGCTTGTGACTTTCTCTTTTCACAAATGCTTTCAGTTCTTCTATAAGCATCCAAAATGAAAAAAAAAAGACATAGGATATAATAAATTTTCTCTAACCCGGCACAAAGACAGAAGGGGCCAATGCCTGAGCCTCTCAATTCTCCTCCTTTTTTTGGAGGGTATCAAAAAGTCTTTCCCTTTGGTCTAGTTCACCTTCCATTTGAACCTAAAGGAATCAGGGTTTTAGTCCCCAAATGGATGAGACTTGATTGTTCCACAGAGCAGATTTCCCTGTTGTATTCATCCTTTGTTCCCTTTGGGTCTATAGAAATGGTTTGGTTTGCAGACCTTTTTCTAGGTTCAGATGAAAGCAGGAGTCTCCATTTCTTCTCCTCCCCTTTCTCACTGAGGCACCAGAGTTTGCTTCTCTATTGCCATATCTCTATGTGGTATTTGTTGCTAGAGGTGTGTGTTTCTGTGGAGAGAGGTGTCATGGATGTTCAAGATTTTCTCCAAGTCCATATATGGTCTGGAATATCTTTGGTGTGTGTGTGTGTGTGTGTGTGTGTGTGCATGACTATGCACATACATGTATATGAGCACGCACACGTGTGTATGGGTATGCACACATGTATGTGTTAGTATGTACACACGGATGTTTGTGTATTTATGTCTTCATTTCCTCTCTCCTTCTGCATTCTCTGGGTCTCTCTTAGTCTGTGCCTGAATTCATATTTTTTCAAAGTATTCCCAAACTATTCTATCTCCAATAGAACAACTCAGCTAGAGAAATTGTGTCATTGACAAGATATCCACTCAAAGATAGTCACTGCTGATACAACTTTGAAGCTGTGGACTTGAGTGAGGGTAGGAAATAAAAGGAGTAAAGAGGACCCAGGAAAACAAAAATCATGCCTTGTGCAGAGAAGTTACATCTCATTGAGAAGAAAATAATGGGGCAGGGGAAAGGTTTACCTCTTGTGTTTCTAAAGCTTTATATTTTGTAGACATTTATAAATTAATTTGATTTTGTTTTTTGTCTTCTTTGACTAAAGATAATTGATAGCATATTGGTTTCTAAGTAAATGATTTCATGTTTTGTTATACTAGGCCAAACACTGCCCTGTGGTGCTTAAACTATATATAACTCATGATCTTGTATTATAAGGACAAAACCCCTTCTCCCTCTTTACTTTTCAGTATGGTAAGGATACTGGGTACAACCTTTGCTACTTTATATCTAGATTCCCAAACCTGCAACAGACAAATGGGGAGGATGTTGAATTAAACAGCTGAAAATTGCATCTCTATCTGCCACAAACCCAAAGATGAACTAAGAAAATCACATTATTTGGTAGAATACACTAGTCTTTGTGTCTGTGAAACAGAAAAAGCAATGTTTGCTCCCGAACTAGATGACTGGAATTTATGGGATTAATAGTACACAATTCTCTAGAAGAAACAGGCTAAGCCAAACCGTTACTGCTAGAACAATCTTTGTTAAAACAGTATTCCTTTTTAAATTTCACAAGTTGAATCAAAGTATATAAGGGAAGGCAGATAAGAATTGTGCTCAGGATGATTGTCCCAGTGATGGGGAGCTGGCACAAGAGAATTAGCACTGACTCTACTGGTTTGGACTATATGTACTCTGAGATCCCTTACAGCTCTGAGATTGTGATAGTATGATAAGCTGTGTGACCACAGGGAAGCTGCTATCAGATCCCTAAGTCTTGGTTTTCTCATCTGTAAAAATGGGAATAATAATAAATACACAAAGCTGCTGTGAGAAAAGGGCTTTGTAAACTTGAATTGAATGTAACATTATTATTATCATGTTTTGTCTACCATGATGTTGAATATAAACGTTATGAGTAAAAACACTTCAAAGATAGAAAAGAAGGAAAGAGCTTCAAAGAGGAAACAGCATAATAAGGTTAACAAAATATGCGTGAACAGTTTAACAGTGTCTCAAGGCAATAACAAACCCAGGATTAACTAACACCTCTGCAGAAATCAGGGAAAGGGGGACCAAATAATTAAAACATTCCATTTATGGAAAAAATAGTATATTAGAACCACATTTCAAAACAAGTCCATGCACTGCAAAATGCAAATGAATCAAGATATCCTGGCATGCATCCCAAAGCCCACTAGTTCTGCAAGCCAAGATTTATGAGCACATTGAAACCTGAAACATTTTTTGTACTCACACGTTGTCTATAAATCATCTGGATGTTTTATAATACAATATGCACCACTCTATCAGGGTTCAGTTTATAATTTCTGCCTCCTAGAAGGCATGATCTAAGGAAAAGTCTAGAATGAGCTAACAAAAGTGAGAAGCAGTTCCTGGCTGGTGGATTGTAAATGCCTAAATCCATGTACCCAAAAAGGCGAAGCTTTTGGCTTGCATGAGCTTAGTAATTCTGAGTTGCTCTATGGCTAGAGCACCGATATGGTGACCCTTCTGTGAGTGCATGCCTCCATGTTGTCTAGGGAGGCCTGTCAGCTCAGAAACAGCTCGGATCAAACATTTATGCTGATCAAAGAGAATCAAGAAAGAGACAGACACACAGAGAGACAGAGGGAGAGAGACAGAGACTGAAAGAGATCAAGACGGAAAGGCAGAGATAGAGACAGAAAAAGATAGAGAAAGAGGGACAGAGACTGAGACAGAGATAAAGACAGAGAAAGAGAGACAGAGACAGAAAGACACACACAGAGATATACACTCGCACACGCACTGACACACACAAAGCTAGGGATACTAAGAGGAAAAAGAGAGAAACAAAAAGAAACAGAGATGAAGAGAGACAGAGAGAAAAAGAGAAAGATAGAGACAGAGACAGAGACTGCCTACTGGACAAACTGTGAATGTCTTTCTAATAGAAACAAACAGCATTCCTAACAAGGAAGACCCTTCTTCTCCAATAGGGTCACTGGTCACCAGAAACTAGAATGAAACATGGAAGGACAAAGAGAGAATTAATAGGAAAGTATGAGAGAGGTAGCCTGTGTGGGACCCCTGTTCAAAGCAAGCTGTTTTTCTTTTTGAATGCCAAAATAATCACATCAAAAGATATCTCCCCAAAAGCACAGTCCGGTGTGTTGTCCTACATGATTAACAAGAGAAAAATGACTAAAAATTTGCCACACATATAATTAATCATAAGACCTTCTGAAACAAATATTTCATACTTCTTTATCCTGTAGGATGTCTGCAGCCTTATAGTCTATTTATTTTATATTGACTCCCTGTTATTTAGAATATTCATAAGTGGATAGGGTACTGGGCTTATTTTTTCATTAGTAGAAGGAAGTCCTAGATAAAGAAATTCCCTCTACTGATGAAGTTTGGCAGGTGTTCTGCAACTCACTGGGCATCTAGGTGGCACAGTAGATGGAGTGACAGACCTGGATTCAGGAAGACATTCTTATGAGTTCAGATCCTGCTTAGGATTTGATACTTCTTAGCTGTGTGACCCGGGCAATTCACTTAGCCCTATTTTTCTCAGTTTCCTCATTTGTAAAGTAAGTGGAGCAGGGAATGGCAAACTACTCCACTCTCTTTGCCAAGAAAAGCCCTGATGGGGTCCAGAAGAGTTGGACATGACTGAACAACAACTGCAACTCATAGTCCTAGAGAGCTGCCTAGAGCACTGATAGATTAAGTTATTTGACCAGAGTCACATATCCCGTATGTGTCAGACATGAGTCTCAAACTCAGATCTTCCTGCGTTTGAATCCAGTTTTCATCTGGCATTCCATATTGCTTATGTTGACCACGTATCAATGAGTAATTTCATGTTTATATGTTTATAGGCATTTTCTTAATTTCCTTTTGTGTGTGGTGGGGTGAGGAGGGTGAGGGGAGGTAGGAGATGATGGTGAAGTCAAGGGAAAAATTCTTGAGTGTAATCAAACAAAAGGTAGGTATATTAAATATTTAATATGGAAAGGATTGAGTAGCCTTCCTAATAGATGCTAGACAGAAGTACAATATATCAAAGAAAATTTCATAGCTGTCAATCTACAGAGAAAATAAGTTCTTGTAAGGTGTTATTGTTTATAGTTTTCAGTGCATTATAAATATGAGCTGTCTTCTCTTGTATTTATGTATATAATGAATCTTTCCTCCTAACAGCTTACTTTCTGTTCACCAGAAAACTGCTTGAAAATTTAGCCTGTGCCCTACTACATCCATTTTCTTACAATCCACTCTCTTGAAGTGCCCTATTGAATTGCTACCACTCTGTGGGAACCACCTTTTAAAAAGTAACCCCCATTCTCCTTTGAGCTGTGGACAACATTTGATACTATTGGCCACCTACATCAATGTGATAAACTCTCTGCTCCTACTCTCTCAAGATCCCTCTCTCTTTCTGATTACAACTTCATTGTCTTCTTCATTGGCTCCTCTCTTTTTTTCTATCAGTAAACTCCTACCCCAACAGTTTTAACCATTGTTATGGCTTCAACTATAACATTTATGATAATTTAATTTTACTGCCAAATACAAATCTCCACCTATAATCTCTCTTATAACCTCATGATACACATTTTCAAATAGTTAAGGGATGCCCCGGAAATACCTCAAACTGAATGTTTGCCCCTAAACTAACTCTTTCTCAGGATAATGGGACTATAAATGGAAGCAATCTCAAAGGTCACTTGATTCAACCTTCTCACTTTACAGATGAGGAAACTTGAGGCCCATGAGGATCAAATGACTTACTCAAGGCCATACAGGTAATGAGTAACGAAGGTAAAAATTAGGTAAAAATTAGGTAAAAATTAAATGATAGGGGCGGCTAGGTGGTGCAGTGAGTAAGAGCGCCGGCCTCGGAGTTGGGATGACCCGAGATCGAATCTGGCCTCAGAAAATGAGCACCCACACACAAATAATGACTAGCCGTGTAACCTTGAGCAAGTTACTTAACCCTAATTGCTTTAAAAAAAATTAAATGATATATGCTACAGAAAGCCTTCCTCAGAGTGAGAATTATTTTTGCACATACTTCCACACCAAGATTGTTTGCTAAGTTGAATTTTTAATGGCTGACTAGACCACAAACATGGAAGGAGTCCTCATCAGATTCTATAGTGTACATAGTTCTTCTAGACAATTTTATAATATCAAGGTGTAAAGAGGTCATATATAGGTGATATCACCATTGTGCATTATGTACTTGGCCAGCTGTTATAAGAGTTTGACTAATCAGTAATAGCATGTTTGCCAGGCATTTTTTCTTCCAGATTACTAAGTTAAATCCATTGTTCATGCAAAGTCAAAGCAAACATTTTATTAAATTCTATTGAGCCTCTAATCATCATAGGAAAAAGAATGAAAAATAACTTTATTCTGGTATAGACTTAAATAATTTACAAACTGCTTTTACACCAATGTGATCTCACAAAACTCTACAAGTTAGTAGGATAGATAACAAGTATGCTGGAGTTGCTAGAGCTTGTTAAATTTTCAGTGTAAATGCTAGCATGTGGGAAATTAAAAAACAGTATAAAGCAGGGTTTTATTTCTTGTTTCATTGATTACCTAGATTTTAGAAACTGATAGAGAAAATATTAACAGTGCAGATTAAACTTGAAAGTGTCTTGTATATATGTGTATAGATGCATGTGTATACATATATGTATGCACATATGTATGTGTATGTGTAGTTGTCTATGTCTATGTATATGTGTGTATATATGGAGAGAAAGAGACAGAGACAGAGTGGTAGAGAGACAGAGAGACAGAAAGTGACAGAGAGAAATAGAGTTGATTGTTAAACATTTACCAGCACAACCCCGCCAGAGATTATATTATTTAAATTCATGTTTTTGAGAGTCAGTGTGGTATTTTGGAGAGAGAGCTGACTCCAGATCCAAGAAGACCTGATTTCACGTCCCACTTCTCATGCATACTGCCTGTGTAATGACATTTTTAAAGCATAATGTTATCTAGAGTTTACTGGGTTTTCTTTTTTACTTGTTTTGTTATTTCCCAATTACATTTTGTGCTGGCTCAGGCTTTACTTGGGAATGTTGTGCCCAGCAGCATGTTTGACACCTCTGGACTGGAGAATCTCTTCAGTACCCTCCAGCTCAAAATTCTACAGTTTGTCCAATCTCACATAGTCCTAAAAGAGACATATCTAGGTCTACAGGCAGAGTCTTCTATTTCCTAATATCTAAGTTCAGATTTTTTCTCACTTTACTACTACGCCTCTTAAAAGATGGATAGAAAGGAAAAGAAAAAGAGAGGGGGAAGAGGAGAAGACAAGATGTTGTGACTTCAGTTGGAAGAATTACATCAAGTGCAAAATAATTTCCTTAGTCACTAAAGAACAAAGGCTGTTTTATGCAATGTGTGGAGTTTGAGTATGAGATTGATGCTGTATAAAACCTGGGGGAGTAATGGGTGTGTATGATTTCAAGCACTGTCATCTTGAGTGGGATCAGGGGAAAAAAGAAATTATGTTTCTCTTTAATGATATTAAACCATATTAATTTAGGCTGAAATTATCATCCTAATGCTTTTTAAAGTGCAATATTTTGATCTTTCTATGCGTTTTTATCTATTATTTTCTCAAGGATAAAAATGGATATTTTGGTTGCCATATGTTAACCAGTATGTGAGCAGGGGAGGAATTTCATTAGCCTTTGAAAGAGCACACTAATTACAGCACTTCTTATAGGTAATTCTATGGCATGATTTGATGTCGATGTGATGGCATTGGGAAATTATCTTTTTCTCTTTTTAAAATTCAGTTTTATGACTATAAGTCATTCATTGCTTTCTAAATTGCTACAGATGACTTTTGAGAGCATGGTGATAATGTGCTGAGTTTAGGTGCTTTCATTAATTAAAATCTTTGCGATAAGAGATTTTTTAAGAACTGCTAATTATCAGAACCTTTCCTTTAGCCAAGAGTAATATAAAAGCTACCTTTACAAATGCAACGATTTTCAAAGAGATTGTTGCCAAGTATAAGGAATTCATTACAAAGTCCATTAGATTCCACCAGTCATGGATGTAATCTTGAAGTCCACCATCCCACATCTGTTTAATTTCACCCCATATAAAACCTGAAAATAGAAAAAGAAAGTCATTATAAGTGTGATTTCATGACCTTTTAATTTTATTTATGTAACATTAGGTATTGATTTTATGATATTAGGAAGCAAGTAGATATAAAGGGCATGTGGGCTATTCATAAGCCATGCATGGTATTATGAAAAGACCACTGCATTCAGAATGAGAAAGACACAGGTACAAATTCTGCTTCAGACACTTTACCCTGTGTATGTCCTTTGCCTAGTTATTTAACTTCTCTTAATCTTAGTTTTCTTACCAGGAAGATGGAGTTAATATCTGTAGCACTTATTTCAATGGTTTGTTGTGAGGAAAAAAAGGAGGTAATGTCTATGTGTAAAGTACTTTGCAAATGCTAAAGTGTTTGTATAGTGTTAAATTACTATTATAGCCAGTGTAAGAAATGTGCTTTGGGGGGAGAGTAATTTCTATTTTTATCCTTTAGATAGATTGTCATAAGTAGGCAGTTCCTGCTAGGATCTGAAAAACTGAGAACAATATTTTTCTCACCATGGATGAAACTCCTCTACTAAAAGAATACATTTTGATAAATGTATGAACCTGTCCTCAAATATGCATGTTCTATTTTCTTACTTCCAAACTGAGTTAACCACAACAGACATTCCAATGCTTCTAGGGGTAAATCTAGCTATAACAAAATTTTCTCCCTTATTCTCTCATTCTCTCTCTCTCTCTCTCTCTCTCTCTCTCTCTCTGTTTCTTTCTCTTTTACACACACACACACACACACACACACATACAAACATATGCACACACATATATACAGATATCTATATTTATATATACATACTGAGCAACCTGACATTTAACCTAATATATATATATATATATACACACTTTATTTTTTAATCCTGTATGCAAATAGTACTGATGGCATATAGGCCCTGGAAACCCTCCACCCCACTATTTTTCTTGAAATTTTCCACAAGGTCAAGTCTCTGGTATTCTCCTGAGACACTAACCCATCCCGGTATTCCTCTCAACTGTCCTTTCATTGTGGCCTAAACCCAGTCTCCCAATCTCCCAATTCTCTGTTACCTCTAACCTAGCCCAGTTTATCATTGCCTGTTACCTCTGAGATGGCTACTTCCCACCCTTGATCCCAACTAGACCCCATTCTCCCTTGGCCACATGGGCCAGTTCCCTGGTATTCACCTAAGGCACCTGGTCCTTCTCTGTTATCTCCAAGTCATCCCAGACTTCTTGGCCACTCCAGATCCTTCCCAGAGTCTTTCTGTATATAAGATCTATCTTGCCTCCAGTAAGGTGATCAGGTTCTTAAGAATTCAGGATTACACCCACCATGACCAGTGCTCTAATAAACATTGTCTTTTGCTGAAAGAATGCTTGAGTTAAATTCATTTTAGGCAAGAACCTACATGTTGCTCTTTTTTGGGGTTCTAGCACCCCTAAACCCTCAACAATACTCTGGGAAAATATAACTGTTTTCCCCAAAATGAACAAACAAAAAATCACAAAGATCAATTCAGCAAAAGTTCAATAAACATATCCAAGAAAATTAACAGATTTTTTTTCATAGACCAAATATGGACAAGAAGTCAAAATCACTGATAAAGATAGTGTAGTATTTTCTTCTTGATAAGTAATTTTTGAGTATACTTTAAACAGCATGTAGATATTTCTGTTTCATATATTAATTGGTGGAAATAGATATGAACAGAGATAGAGAAACAGAGAGAGAAACATTAAAGGAAACATTTGAATCAATAGATATTTGATGTGTCTATAAACACAGGCTTACACTTGGTCAATATGATTGAAATATGAGGGATTAAGTGACAAGGTGGTACTTCAAAAATAGAGACACCAATGGTCTACTACTAATTGTTTTGTATATCAGTAAAGCCTTCATGCTTCTCAATATTTTAACCTATTTTAAGAATATAAAATATAGGTATTAGGGTCTGAAGGAACCTCTGAGGTAAGCTAGTCCAATTTCATTTTAAAGAAGAAACTGAAGTCTGTAAGTGATTTGCCCAAGGTCACACAGGTATTGAGTTGCTGAGTCAGGTTTCCAATTAGGCAATCAGAATAGAAATACAAGGCCCATGTCTTTCTTGTAATAAAAAATGACAGAAATCATTAGGGTATCATCTTTGTAGTTCATCTACAGAACATAGTAAACCACTCATCAGCTGAGGAAAAGTATGATGCTAGAGCTAGCTATCTGCTATGCTCTACACTCCTATACTGATAGTCTCATCTACTCTATTCACATTCCTTTTGAAACAGCCCCCTTCTCACCCCTATTACAAGGATGTTTTCAGAGCTTAGAAACATGTAAGAAATTGAGAACATAGAGATTGTGTGAGAGGTCATGTTGTCTGTCCATCATTTCCATCCTGAAGTGAGGAACAGAGAGTAGTTGAAGAGAATTGTAGGTTCAAAGAATTTTAGAACTAGAGGGAATTTTGGAGATGAGGTAGTCCCATCTCTTTTTAATCACTAGAAAACTAAAGTGTGGAGGAGAAAAGAAATCAAGATGCTAATTAGTGATAGACAGGGTAGAATCAATGTTATAAAATGAGATTATATATACATGTATGATATATAAATATAAAATATGTAAAATAAATATGAACTATATATAAAATCTCATTTTATAACATCAAGACCTATCTTGAGAGGAGTTATAATATGGTTTCTCTGAAGATAGGCTTTAAGGTGTGACTTTTTTTTTCTTTGAGGTTTTGCAAATTACATTAACCTCAGAGATAGTAATACCCAAATATAATTTATAACAGTGCATTACAGAGTTAAATAACAGTGATTTTTATGTAATCTCAATAACTGTCTCCTCATAAAAAATAAAATTGATTGCAATTAGGCAAAGATTTCAAAGAATAGTCATGTGGAAGATAAGACATTTCTGTCTTGCTCCAGAGGTCAATACATAGAGTAAATTAAAAATGGAAATAAAATCCATATGTGTCATATACATATAGATAATAGATACGTGTTGATATAAAGGGATATTTAGAAATATAGATATAAAGAAGATGTTTTAATAATTAGGGAAGATCAAATGCAATTGTTTGTGTCACTGGGAATATTTGAGTAGAATCTAGATGATCATTTGTTAAAAATCATTTAGAAGGGATATTAACATTGGGAGAAACCTGGATCTCTAAGAATGTGTGATTCAGTGATTATTAGCAAAGGCAATATTGAAAATTGTGGCTGAAATATTGCTGAAATATGGCCAAAAAACTTCTATCTTTGGAATTGAGGGATGAGAGCTGGTAATGTGGGCCATCCTCTGGTCTCACATGGTCACCTTATCTCAGTTCTGTCCCACAGGATTACAGGGAAGAGGAGAGGAGGGCTATTCAGGCTGAATACTCATGCAATTAAGTGGCTATTCTATTTTGGCTTTCAATGATGTTTCTAAACACTCTTGGTACCAGGATTTTTCATCCTTCCTTCAGCAGATTTGAGACTCCAATTCATATGACATGACTGACCATGTCTTTGTCAGATGGTAATCAATAGTGTTATCAGTGATGGTGATTCATGGTAATGCAGCTTTTGGAGATAGGAAGGGACGTTAGGCAATATATAGCCCAGTTCTGTTTTTCTTTCAGATGAACAAACTGGGGACTAAAGAGGTGAATGAACTTGCCCAAAAATCATTCTCTTGGTCAATGGCAGAGGAGGAGTAGAAAATGGGCTTTCATATAAAGTTCATGTTTCTTTGCACTATACCTACACACATAGTGCTAAAGACTTTGCCTTGTTCTTAGTCTGACTGTTTTAATGTATTCATTTGATACATAGTTATTAGAGACCTACTATGGATAAATCACTATAGGACCCAAAGTTGATTTCATCCCTAAATTGAGTTTTATAGTTTTAAAAGGACAGTGAGCTTAAAGGAATATTGAAAAGTGCTTCTATATAATCTATTTCAATATCTCCTCAAACAAAGATGGGGAAGGTCTTTGTGATTTAATTAATGCAGGAAACTTTTGGGTGACAAAATGCCGTCTATTGATGCCTGTAAGCAGCTTCAGATAAATTTATAGAAAATGAAGAAGCAGTATAAAAGGAAATTTATACTGACAACCAGATAATGGCAGGGAGAGGAGGGGCCCATAAATTATTCCATTATCTGCTTACTAAAAACATTCTACAAACTGATTCCTATGGTTCATAAACTAAGTTTATAACTTAACAGAGTTTTAAATTAGGCCCATTTGGAAACAGTGATGTCAAGTGTCAATAATATAGAGACAGTAAATATCGTCTAATGAAAAGAATTTCTTGCTTTTAAGCAATTTTTGTTGATACTGGTCTGTTTTTAATATTTATTTTCTACCTTGCCCATAATGGGCTTTTTACTCTGTGTTATTTCCATTTTTGTTGAATTCTGTCAGGGATAGCTATGAAAATAAAAGGATGTTTGGTGAGAAAGCAGCTTGCAAATGTGCCATTCAAAAAATAGCTCCCTTGATTTCATGTGAGAAATCTGAAACAGAAACGTAATTCTCAGCTTAGCTCTTCACTCTCTCATTCAGAAAGGATTAAGACAAAAAGAAAACATAAAGTAAAACAAAAAATAAAAAGCAACCTTCTCATTGCGAAGGGAGCAGCTTGTCATTTTCCCTATGATAGGTCTTTTAGAACTTTGAAGTGTGTGTGTGTGTGTGTGTGTGTAGAGACTATTTTCCTACTGAAAGGTCTATATTACTGAGTTAAAGGAGACCTTGGGGAATCTATTATTTCAATTTGAAGAGATTCTCTTGAAACAATTTTATCCATTGGTGCCTAAAACAATGTTTGTATGTCTATATAGCTCTATCTACATCTACATCTACATCTACATCTACATCTACATCTATATCTATATCTATATCTATATCTATCTACACACAGAGAGAGATAGTAAGAACTCAGCACTTATTGTATTAACTGGCAAGTGATTGTCCCAGAGGTAAAAAGAATAAATGAATATAAGAGCATACATCTAGAGGTTAAAAAAACAAAAGAAAGACCACAGAAGTTATCTATTCTAACCTATTCACTTTAAATTTGAGGAAACTGAGATCCCAAGAAGTAAATGACAGTGTCACCTGGCAATGTTCGAACCCAAGTCCTCTGACTCCCTAGCCAAGGCTCTTTTTACTATACTACCAACCATTTGTTAGTAGGTCTTGCCAAAACCTGAAATTCCTAATTTGTGAGACCAGCACTTCTACCTCAGGGGAAAAGTATCCAGGCAACTGTCTATGGCAAATAATTTAATAATTTATGTAATTGCATTTCTAAAAATGTGAGAAATAAGGATGCCATATCAGTTTTAATAATAAACATGAATTGAGGAACTCGGAGCCACCTGAAATCTATCTGCCTGTAAATTCACTGTCTGATATTTAAAATGAATTTATGCAAAGTCCAAGAATGTAACTCCCACCACTCTGATGTCAATGTTGTAATAAAGCACTCCTTATGAGATTGCTGTCACAGGTTTCCTGTCATTTCAACATTCTCATGAAAACATAGGCTCAGCTGGACTATTTCTGCAGACTGAAATGGTAATTAACAGCTAGAGAAGAGCCTTTTTCACAGAGAAAATATAAAATTTCCACCTGATTAAATTCTATTCAATAAATATTTATTTAGCACTTATAAGGACTTATGTCATTTTGGGGGTTTATTTTAATGTACAAATATGTAAGTACTTTCATATTTTTCTTTTCATTTTAAAAAAGAAAAAAATGTTTACAAAAAATATCTGACTTAAATTTCTACTCACATTATATATCTTTTAAAGCAAAATCAGTTAACTTTATTTCCTAACATAATCTGCAGTTACTAACAAGCCATCAAACCCCAAATAATTGACTTGAACCTCTTCTCAGAATGAATTGATTCTTTCAATAGAAAGGCATTTATTCAGTCATATTGACTTTCTTTGTATTTCTCAAAAATGGTGTTGCATCTCCCATCTCCATATCTTTGTACTACCCATCTCCCTTCCTGTGCTGTCTTCAATTTTTTCCTCCATTTCAAAGAATCTCTTACATGAAGACTCAGTTAAACCACTACCTTGCCCAGGAAACCTTGGTTGATTTTGTAAAATGCTAGTGCCTTGCCTCTTTAACAACCTTGTATTTATTATGTATTTGTGTATATGAGTATATATATGTATGTATAAACATATATATATATAAGCACATATATGTTTGTTTATATGTGTGTATATGTATGTGTTTGCGTAGTTGTAATCTGCCCCAGTTAAAAGGTCACCTCCCTGAGAGCAGAAATTATTCGTTCTTTGTATTTGCATGGCCAGTGCTAGTGTTTAGTACCATGTCTGGCACAGAAAATGCTCTTCAGAAATGCTTGTTGATTGATCCCTATGTCTGGATTCTGAAGGAGAAGGAACAAGAGGAGGGAGATGAATTTGTACAGAATAAATTGAAGATCTAATGCAGGTAACTTGGAGAGGTCCAGAAGCCTAGCTCCATATACTTTAGGTGAGTTTTTCCCTTAAGAGAATTGAATCTATTATCAAGATTTAATTGGCATAGGGTTTTAAGGCTAAAATCACTGATGTCACATCATGGTCAATTTTTTTTTTTTCTGGAAATGAAGTTCTAGAACTCCTCCCTCTGGCTTATTACTTCAGAACAAGAGAATAACCATCACCTAGAGAACTGTACTTAAGTGAATCAAGGCTGCATCCTCAATGAATATTGTTTCTTTTCTCTGCAAGTCTTTCCCCTGATATGGCTAAGTAAATTTTCTTTTGTTGAGTCGTTTATGACTTAGAAGCATTTCGTTTCACTCCAATTTTGAAACAGAGATATCCAGATTCCTGAAACAGTAATGATTTTATATACACGTGTTGGATCTTGCTCTGTCTCTTCCTGTCTTTCTTTGTCTCTGTCTCTCTCTCCCTCTCTCTCTCTCTGTCTTTCTCTATCTCTCCATCTGCATTTCTCAGTCTTTTTCTGTCTCTCAGAGATGCTAATGACTTCTTGACTTATCAGTGATAATTCTATTCTTCAAAAGGTGATAGAACTAACTAGGGCAGGGGTAGGGAATCTGCAGCCTCAAGGTCAAATGTGGGCCTCTACATCCTCAAGTGCAGCCCTTTGACTGAATTCAAACTTCACAGAACCAGAAACTAGCAGTGTGACTGAGCAAGTCACTCAATCCTCTTTGCTTCAATTACATCATCCATAAAATGAGCTGAAGAAGGAAATGGCAAAGCACTCCAGTATCTTTGTTAAGAAAACCCTAAATGTGGTCATGAAGAGTTAGATATGACTGAAAATAAGTGAATAATAAATGCCAACAATGATGAAAACAACTGAATTATAACAAATGCTGACAAGAATGAAAAAGGGAGTACACACACACACACAGACACACACACACACACACACATATATATATATACACACACACATATATGCTTTCATGTGGTTAAGGAGTCATCATTAGAAATATTTGAAAGATAATGAATACTACAGATATATGATAAAGTAGCAAAAGGGAAAAGAACTCAGTGTTTAATAAATGTGAAAAAAAATGAGTCTGTAACTATAGGACAATGAGCTTGACTTTAGTTCCTGGGAATTTTCTAGAAGCAATAATTAATGAGATAGTTGGCAAACTTCTAAAAATGTAAGTGTGGATTACAAAGAGCCAACCCAGTTTCATCAGAAACCTGTCACAGCATTTTAATTTCATTTAATTCTTAAATAAGATTATGAAATTGGTAGCTGAAGGGAATACTGTGGATATAGTACATCTAATTTTCAGCAAAGATTTTGATAGTATCTTGTACCATTACTGGGAAGAAAACTGAGAGATGTGGATTAGACGAGGATATATTTAGGATTCAGATATGGTTAACAGTTAATAATGACTCAATATCAACTTGATAGGAGGTCTCCAGTAGAGAAAGAAACCCAGAGATTTGGGTTTGACCCTGTGCTTTTTAACATTTTTTTTTTTTTATCAATGATCTGTTGAAAGCCATAGTTAGAATGCTCATTAAACTTGTAGATGACAAAAAATAGAGAGGGAGGGATAGCTCATACATTGAACAACAGAATCAGAATCCAAAGGGATCTTGAAAGGTTAGAAATCTAATAAGAGTTAATTCAATTCGAATAGATGTGAAATCAACTTTATAAGTTCAAGACAAGGGTAGCATGGTTAAGGAGTTTTTTTTTTTTTTCTGGAAAACATATTGGAAGTTTTTAATGGATTGGAAAGGAGATGGGATAGGAACAAACATTTATTAACCACTTAGTATGTACCAGGCACTGGGCTAAATGATTTTTTACAAATATCTCATATGATCCTCAGAACCACCCCGTGAAGTAGGTACTATCCTTACCTGCATTTTATAGTTGAAGAAATGGACTTTCCCAGGGTCTTACAGTTAGTAAATGTCTGAGGAAGGATTAGAGGTTAGGTCATCTTAACTCTTGACCCAGCTCTCCATCCCCTGTGCCAACTAGATATTTCTTAAATTAAACTGGGATTGAAACTCAATATGCTCCAGAAATAGGATATGACTGCTTTTAGAGCTAATATGATCTTGGGCTACACTAAAAGAGGCATGACTCCCAGAAATTGGGACTTGATAGTCTTGCTGTACTCTGCCTATATCAGACCTCAGCTCTAATAGAATATAAATGGCACCACAATCAATAAGGACATTGATGATGATGAAAACTAGCCTATTTATTAGAACCTAATATGTGCCAGGCCCTGTATTAAGTACTTTTTATAAATATTATCTCATTTCATCTTCACAATAACCTTTGGAGATAGGTGCTAATTATTAACACCATTTTATAGTTGAGACTGAGACAGATATAGGTTAAGTGATTTGCCCAAGGTCACACAGCTAGTAAATGTATGAGGCCAGATGTGAACTCAGGTCTGCCTGACCCCAGGCCCAGACTCTACCCAGATGACAAACTGAAGAATGTTAAGAGACTCACAACCAGAATAATGAATGGAATTGAATTCTTGTCATATTAGTCTGTCAGCAAGCATTTCTTACATGCTTACTATGTTCCAAGAATTGTACTAACCACCAAAGATACAAAGAAAGGCAAAAAGTATGCTTCCTACCCTCAAGAAGGTCACATTCTAATGGGAGAGACAATATGCAAATAACAATGAGCATAAAAAAATAATTCAGGGCAAATTGAAGTAATTTTAGAGGGAAGGTATACAAGGAGACCTCTTACAGAAAGTAGAATCTGACCTGAGCCTTGAAGGAAGCCTGGGATACCAGGAGGAAGAGGCAAAGAGGGAGGGCATTTAGGCATACAAAACAACCAATGAAAAAGCAAAGATTTGGGAGATGAGTGTCATATATCATGAGAAATAGGAAGAAAGTTAGTATTGCTGTATCATAGAGCATGTAGAGGGAAGTAAAATATAAGAAAAGTGCTAAGGTAAGAAGGGGCCATGTTGGGAGAGGTTTTTATTTTTTATTTATTTTTTTTATTTAAAGGAATTGAGGTTAAGTAACTTGCTCAAGGCTACACGGCTAGTCATTATTTATGTGTGGGTGCTCATTTTCTGAGGCCGGTTTTGTTGGGAGAGTTTTAAAAGCCCAAATAGAAGCTTTCATATGTTATCCTAGAGAAAGCTGCTGGAGTGTATTGAGTCAAAATGTAACATGATGCGACCTGTGCTTTAGGAAAATCACTTTGATGCAATTTGATGTGATCCTCCACTAGGTGGAGGTCTGGAGTGGGGAGCAGATTTGGGCAGGGATACTAACCAAGAGTGTGTTATAATAGTCCAGGTATGAGGTTATAAGGGCCTGTACCAATGTGTTGGCCATGCAAATATAGAGAGGAGACATGAGAGATATTGTGAAGGTGGAACATGAAGATGAGTTGGAGGAATAATATGGTTGCCTTGAAAACATGTTGGGTACGTCTTGGTGTGTGGTTTGGACTAGATGGATGATGAGATCTCTTCCAACTCAAATTTGTGATTCTATGATTCTGATATCCTGCTTTTCCACTTGGCCACAATAATTACATTTGTCACAGAAAAATGGCAAGAACCTTATTTCCCAAAATAATAGTAGCTGTCATTTATATGTCACTTTAAAGCCTGCAAAATACTTTATCAACACTATCTCATTTGATCCTTACTGTAGAACTATGAGATAGCTCCTTTGAGCATTGTTATTCCCACATGGCAGAGGAAGGAATTGAGGTTCCGAAAGGTTAATTGACTTGCCTATGATTTCACAGTGAAAGAGTTTTTTTAGTCAAGATTCAAATCTTCCATGATGTGCAGTACTTTTAAAAATCCTAAATCATGTTTCTAGTTTAATATATGACCTTGTGACATGAGTTACGTTTTCCAATGCAATGACATAGCAAGTCTATTCTAGTCTAGCAGTCACTGTAATTAGCAGAAATGTTACATATAAAAATCATAATTGGTTTTTACAACCTTTGGGAAAGAATATGAATCAGCCAGCTTCCTAAATCAAAAATGTTACTCTATCTCTCAGAAGAGCTGTTACCATTTTAACATAATGAATTAGAGATGTGCTATGAAATATCTGCACATTAATTATTAATCTAATATGATATTGCATGGGTGGAAACAAGAGCAAGGACTCTGTTCTAGAGGTAACAATGTACTTAGCAACCACAAAGTCTGCTTACTCATAAAAGGAAAGATAAAACAACCATAATTTGAAATCCTCTTGCCATGTCAACCACACAGATAGTTAACAGAAACTAATTCATGGAGAACTTCTTTTATAGCTAATGGAGAAAAGGAATTACATGGGCAGTTCATATGAATTGAAAGCAACCCTGGAAATTTGGGTATTAAGGGTCATTCCCACATCAACATCAAGTGTCTACTGATTATTAGCATTGGGCTAAGCCCTGGCTATGTGACAGCTAGACGGCACAGTGCATAGAGGGCTGGGCTTGGTGTCAGGAAGATATGAATTCAAATGTTGCCTCAGAAACTTTCTAGCTGTGTGACCTTGGGCAAGTTACTTAACCTTTGTTTGCCACTGGAGAAGAAAATGTCAAACCACTCCAGTATCTCTCCCAAGAAAACTCTATGGACATAAGTCCATAGGATCACAAAAATTCCAATGTGACTGAAATGATTGAACAAAAGCAAGCCATGGCTATTGAAAATGTGGTCTCAAAGGAACTTCTAGTTCCTAACATCAGGATCATCCCCCTCCTTGGAACAAAAGTGGCCACCAGGATCAAAAGGAATGATATAGTGACTCTTTTTTCTCTACCACAAAGGGCAACATTTTCCACCCCATCCTTTCCCATATGAGGCCCTAATGATTTTTCATATCGTCTTAACCTTTTTATCTCTAATTATGAAGGCCTAATTACAAAGCTAAATCTACTAATATTAAGTTGTTTTTGTTTCCTTTTAAAATTGCCATTAAATAACAATAATCAATTAATGAAAAGTCAGATTGATTTCCTTAAAGCTATTAGATCACATAACATTTCTCCATTTCCTCCTCCTATTTTTCCTTTTATTTCCCAAGCTCTTCATTGTAGACTTAATATATGGGCACATTGTTAACTTGAACAATAGTGTTTTACAATAATGCTTGTAGTATTATAGGACCAAATCACAAGGAAATGTCACATAACTCTCACTGTAAGAACCTCCTTTGGTCAACAAGCCAGGTTCACATTCACAGCACTTTTCCCCATTTCATCCGAGACCCCCATGCAAATAGATACACATAGATGGGCTATCTCTATCAACCTGAAAGAATTTGAATTGGAATTAAGTGGGGGTGTTCCATCTTTGGGAACCCCAGACCTGTTAGGATGATAACAGATTGGATAAGTGAGTCATTCCAGAGAAAGAGGAGATGGCTATACCTATAGGGGTTATATCATTATAGTATACATGAAGATGTAGAATGAATACATTTTTAAAATATCAGATCTAATGTTTCATTGGTATAGATAACTACTAATAACAGACCTCACTCTACAAATTCAAACCTACAATTTATAGCATTAGAAAGTTTACAAGAGCACTGAGATATTATGTGGCTTGCTCAGTGTCATGCAGCCAATAATCTAGCCTACATAGACTGAATCCAAGATTTCCTGATTCTGATGCCTGCTTTTTATCATCTTTGAGGGCTGTTCCTCTAAGAGCACTAAAGAAGCAGGAAATCCTATATGAGGTCCAGGTTGTTTGGAGTGGAAGAGGTTATTTGGGGAAAGGGTTGAAGGGAAAATTTGGGAAGACATCATAGAAGAATAATCATTGAAACTGGGCAGAAAGTTGAGAGGTAAAGAAAAGGAAGGAGAACCTATTTGATTGCTGGGTCAAATTCACATCTGGATTTCATCAGCACATAGAGTTTTGTTTTAGTCCAATAAATAAGTAAGAAAAATAATCTGAATGTTTCAAATGTATTTTTATTAATTCTATAAGGGGCAAAACCCAAACAAAACAAAAATATGTTTTAGCCTGTCCACATTCCAAAGCATATGCACTTTTATATGCAAAGAAAGCTGTTTGGTTTGTCACCTTAGAACCAAAGGAAATACAATTTAGGGAAGCCTACTTCTATAATTAAGATGTAGTTTTCCCACTTTCAACATATGTGCAATACTATCTTCAGTCTATGTGTTATATAAACAAAACACATAGAGGAAGACCTCCTTCTCCTAAGGCACTTACATTATACTCATCATTCTGACCTACTATCTCCTTTATTTAATTTATTTCATCTTTTAAATAAAAGAAAGTAAAAGGGTGGGAGTTGTTCATAATATGATTGTACGAAAGCTATTTATTTGAATCAGAAGTGAGATATAATAACACACGAAAAAAGTTAAGATGCTGAGTTCAAAATTGTTCTATTCATTTTCAGTTTTATAAAGTGAGTTTGTAGTTTATGTTCTAAGCACTAGGGGAAAAATTACACAATTTTTAACATAGTCCTATAATATATAGTTATAATAACTATATATTATAGGACTATGTTATCATATAACATTTCATATTATCTCACTTTATTTCATCTTCATCATCAACAAATTCAATTGTTTAGAGCTCTGTGATAATAAGGTCAAAGTCCAATACAGCTTTAATGCTTCTATGGGCCAGTTTTACTTGTAATGTTACATGCAACAGTTTATCCTGACAGAGAGAGAGGATACAGAGAGATTTTGAAGACTCTGTGAAGAGGTAGGAAGGTAGCTGCTGACATAGTCAATTAATTAATTTAGAAGGAAAAAATAAGCTAGGATAACTGCTTAAAGCTAACAGAAGACAAATTTCAATAAAAAGAGAACACTAAAAGTTATTGAATACTACTCCCTGAAGATATGAACCTAATATAAACCAATAGTATAAAAGAGTAACAATATAATGATTGCAAATACATCCTATCTTTAAGTAAAATCACAAGGTATACAAAGAGAAAATTCTAATAATTTGAGACTCTGAAGTTCCACAAAGGCTTAAAGAAATGGAAAAGGTGAAGAGAAGATCCACTGAAATGATTGTTGGTATAGAGGAGCTAATGTATGAGGACAAACCTGATACCCTAACTTAATTCTGGAAAAAAAATTGAATGAAGAATATGAAATCATTGATGAGGTGAACATGGGCTTTTAATCCAAAATTCAGATATACTTGGCTTTAGGGAATATCCCTTTATGGTTTATAAAAGCAAATATAGAACCATTTTTTACCCAGTTGGCAGTAAACTTAAGGAATTTGTTCTCCCAAGAGCCTATACAGCTTGAAAATAGAAATAAGTTCAAGAAGAGATTACTAATTTTAATAGAGGCTAGAAAAGTTAGAATACTAAGAAAATTTAGTATATTTTGGAGGATATGTGACTTATTCACTGTGTGGGCCTGAGCAAGTCATTTAACCTCCTTCTGCCTCAGTTTCCTCATCTGTAAAATAGGGAAAATAATAGTACCTATCTCCCAGGGTCATCATGAGAATCAAACAAGATAATAATTATAAAGGGCCTAGTATAATTCCTGACACCGTAAGTAGGTGCTATATAAATGTTAGGTACAATGATGGTGACGGCAGCGATGATGATGATGATGATGATGATGATGATGATGATGATGATGATGGTGATGATGGTGATGATGTGTCTAATCTCTTAAGTTAATACCCTTCCTTTAATTCCTCACAATACTTTGCCTGGATCTCCCTTTTGCTATTATTTCATTATCCTTTTGTATCATAATTATTGGTTTACATGCGCCCAGAACCCACTAGACTTTAATTTCCTCAATATAAGGGACTGTGTTATATCTATTTTTTCATCCCTAGCATCTAACATAGAACCTTTTATAAAGCAGGTGTTCAATTAGTGTTTGTTGAGTTTAATTGAATACAATATTTATAGAATAGAATAATTCAATAAGTAGACCAGTATAACACTTCTTATATATCCTCATGGTCTTAGACTACATATCTGGCTCTTAACAAATATTTCCCAGATGTGGGATATTAGTCATCAAAGGAGTAAATAGGAGAATAAAAAATGTTACTTATTTAGTATCTCTATTAAGAGTCGTAAATTCTGACACACCATAGAAAGGAAACATTTATACAGAAACTGCTATGTTCCAGGCATTGTATTAAGCACTTTAAAAATATTATCTTATTTAATCCTCACAGCAACCCCAGAAAGCAGGGTACCTCTGAGAGTGTAATTATTATCAACATTATACAGATGAGAAGACTGGGGGCAGATAAAGGTTAAATGATTTGCCCAGTGTCTCACAGCTATTAAAGATTTGAAATCATGTCTTTCTGACTCAAGGGCCAACACTTTCTTTGTTCACTGCACCACCTAGCTGTTCCTCTCTGAATTTGCCAGCTCCCCCATTCTAAATTGTAAGCACCTGGAAGGCAGGTATTATGGATTATCATCTTTCTATATCCTACATCCCTAGTCCAGTGCCTTGCCTGCACTAAGAAACTGTGAATATGTACTGAATTTAATTGCATGGGATTTAATGGTTTTTCACTGAGCCATTGTTCCTCATGATAGAAAATAATTCTCATGATCTGCTCTATTAATAGAAGTTATTAACCTAGGCCTTTATTTACAAATAACAGAATATCACTTTGTTAAAAATTGCCTAAAATTCTTCCCTAGTGCTTAGAACAAGCTCACTCTATAAAAATGAAAAATAAAACATTGAACTTGGCATTTCAACTCTTTTCCATATATTATTATATCTCACTTATGATTCAAATAAATAGCTGTAGTACTATTATCTTATGAACAACGTCCACCCCTTTTACTTTCTTTTATTTAAAATCCTTGAATACTGAGGGATATGATTTCATAAAGTTTTCATTTTTTCCTAAGAATATATAGTGTAATATTTGAAGGCTTAAAGACTCTGAGGCTCTGTCAGTGTGGGAGAATTCACTTCACCAGGGAAGATCATAGCTTCTCTAGGCTTTTAGTAAGTTGCAATGGTCACCTTTGCAAGGACAAGAATCCACTGTCAAATTAAATCCCTCTTGAAACTCCTAACTTGGGGCTGTGTTACCTTCAAGGGCTTAACATAAAATCCATTTATTAAAAGACTCACAAATAAAACTTCCTTTCTAGAAACTTGCACTAATTAATTGATGTTTATGTCTATATTTCTTGAATTCCAATACTTGTAATATTTTGATAAAACAATATTTAGTATGCTCCTAAATTATCCATATAGTACAGATTCGTAGCATAAAATTGTACACAGGCTTAACTCCCTACCCTTCATTGTGGAAATACACAACAATATGAAGAGTGGCTCCTTAAGATACATAACAGATCAGATTTATATAGAAAAAATGCTGAGGCAGAGCACAGGAGCCGAGCTGAGCCCAGGTCCACGTGAGCCGAGGTTTTAGCCCCAGGGCGGCAGGGCCAGCAGCCGGCTGGAGGAACCCCAGAACACCAGGAACTGTGGAGATTCCAGAATTATCAACATAGACTTGCCTAGGACAAAGTAAGAGGTTAGTGTCCTATGGACTTTGGGACCTGTATTTGGGGAATGCGTCAGCTCCCTCCTCTGGGGGCTAGAAGCTGCTGAGGAGACACGCCACTGTGTAGTTTTCAGAGGCATTTCCGGCTCCCAGCCTACAAATCGTGGGGAGATCCAGCGATCAGTCTTGGGGGGTAAGCGCTCTTGCTTTAACCTCCCTGGATCTGGATTGTGATCTAGGGTGGAAGTTGTGGGTGGGTTACAGCTTGCCAGAAACGGAAGTTGCCCCCCACACGTTCGGGACGAAAATTCCTCTAGCTGGCCTTAAAGCCATAGTGTGGCAACAAGCCCAAAAGTCAAGCAATTAAGTGGCAACATGCCAAGGCAAAGGACACAGAAAAATGCAACCCTAGACCCCTATTTTGGGGGCATAGAGCGGGAAAAGGACTGTGAGGTCAGAAGTCCTGCTCCAAAAGCCCCAGGGGAAAACATGAGTGGGTTGCAGGCCATAGAAGACCTTAAGAAGGACTTTAAAAATCAAATAAGAGAAGTGGAGGAAAAATTAGAAAGAAATGAGAAGGATGCAGGAAAAGTATGAAATGAGGGTCAACAGCCTGACTGAGGAAAACAACACCTTAAAATAGACTAACTCAAATGGCAAAGGAGGCCCAAAAGGGCAATGAGGAGAAGAATGCCTTAAAAAGTCGAATTTGCCAGATGGAAAAAGAATCTCAAAAGTTCACTGAGGAGATTCATTCCTTCAGAGTTAGACTGGAGCAAATGGAAGCTAATGACTTTATGAGAAATCACGATGCTGTTAAGCAGATCCAAACAAAGGAAAGATTAGAAGGCAATGTGAAATATCTCATGGGAAAAACCACTGACCTGGAAAATAGATCCAGGAGACAATTTAAAAATTATTGGACTACCTGAAAGCCATGATCAAGGAAAGAACCTAGAAATCACCCTTCAAGAAATTCTCAAGGAAAACTGCCCTGATGTTTTAGATCCAGAGGGCAAAATAGAGGTTGAAAGAATCCACCCATCACCTCCTGAAAAACATCCCAAAAAGAAAACTCCCAGAAATATTATAGCCAGGTTCCAGAATCCCCAGATCAAGGAGAAAATACTCCAAGTGGCCAGGAAGAAACAATTTCAAAATTGTGGAAACACAATCAGAATAGCCCAGGACCTGGCAGCTTCTACACTGAGGGATCGAAGGGCATGGAATATGATATTCCAGAGGGCAAAAGAACTGGGAATGAACCCAAGGGTCACCTGCCCAGCAAAACTGAGTATTTTGTTTCAGGGGAAAATATGGTCATTCAGTGGAATAGAGGACTTTCAAGCATTCTTGAGGAAAAAACCAGAGTTGAATAGAAAATTTGACATCCAGACGCAAGAAGTAAGAGATGCCTGAGAAGGTAATCAGGGAAAAGAAATCAAAAGGAACTTATCAAAGTTGAAACTATTTACATTCCTATATGGAAAAGCAATATCTGTGACTGATGATATCTTTCTCACTATGAAAATAATGGAAGAAGGGGTGTGGTCATATGAATACATATGTGAATGTGTGTATATGGTTACAGTTATATATGGATAGAGGGCATAAGTTGAATTTGTTGGGAAGGGAGAATACTCAAGGGATGAAATTATGAGATGAGAGAGGAAAGTGGCAAGAGGAGATGGGGAGAGACAGGGTAGGGTAAACTATCTCATGTAGAAGAAGCAAGGGAAGTGGTTGCAAGGGAGGGGGAGAATAGGAAGGCAAAAAAGGCAAAACCACATTCTCATTGAATTTGGTTCAGGGAGAGAATGACATACATACTAAATGGGATATCTCAACCTACAGCAGAATAGGGGGAAGGGGGATGAGAGGAGGGATAATGGATGGGAGGGCATCCTTGGGGGGAGGGGAGGTTGGAAGTACCCACTATAGAAGAGGGACAGGATCATGTAGGGAATGGACTAGGTGGGGGGTGGGATGAGTGGGAGGGAATTATAAGCAGCCTTGCACAATATATCTACTATGATAATGTTTTGCATAGCTAGACATGTACAACATATACTGAATTACTTATATCCCAAGAAGGAATGGGTGACAAGGGACGAAGGAAATGGATCTGAAATTCGAGGTCGTAACATTAAATGTTTCAAATATATATAAATACTATTATTAATACTCTTTTGCTTGTAATAGGGAAATAAGATGTACAGGCATTGGGACACAAAGATTTATCTTCCTCTAATGGAAAAGTCGATGGGGGTATGGGAGAAGGTATGGGGGAGAGCAGATTGGAGGAAGCGATATCTTGTGGGACTGCTATTCTGGGAGGATGGGTAGGGGAATAATGGGGGGAAAATGATTGTAACTCAAAATCTGGCGTAAATGAATGATGTAAAACAGAAGTTAATAAAGTATTTGTTTAAAAAAATAATAATAAATAAATAAATAAAAGAAAAAATGCTGAGCTGCATTTATTAGATTCATGGGGACCTTGGAAAACTGCCCATACTTATTTCCACTTTCAAATTTAATCACATTTAAACAAATATAGAAAGAGGGAGAAAAAATTATATTTTAACAGTCCCTTTATATGAAGGATGTTCCATATTGCATGTCAAACATGCTTTCTCCACCTATAGGACTAAAATTAAAGTGCTAATATTATTTTGAATTGAATGAACTCAGATTCACCTAGATAACTCTCCTTCTCTTCCCCCTTTGCTCCACCTTATAAATTCTCAGTAGCATCTTAGAAAAACCCCAAAGAACATCAAAAGTAATGAAGTTGCCTCGTATTTTCTAAGTAATAAATTTTCCAAACAAGATAAATGTGTATAATACTAGAAAGATTTTGAGAAAGAGCCAAATTGAGAAGGAACATGATTTCTCAGTATTGTCAATAGGAAAGATAATAACAAAAATGTAAATTTCAATCATGGCTATGTGAACAAGAAGAAAGAAAAACAAGGTGTTCATTTTCCATTTTTAAATTTTCTATCTTAGCATGAGTTGCTTCAGTTTCAAAATAAAAGGTGCTGGAAAACAGTGTAAAAGATTGGTGAGGGTGTGGGAGTCAGAGGAAGGAAGACGAATGATACTGATTACTATGAATGTTTCTAATTTAAAACAAGGTTCATGGTGATCTAATTGAAAAGCAATTGAATAGAATTATTTTAGGGGTGACATTATAACCCCTTGGAATATTTTATCCTATTTTAAAAAATGCAAATAGTTTGGAAAGATTTGTAAGATGGTTTAATTTATCCTCATATAATCCTAGAATTGGGGTAAAAAAAATCAGAAATTTTCTTCAGGTTAAAAAAAAGACAACATTCTAATTTGCAATCCTAATGCTTTAGTTTACATTTCCAGATTTACATGTGGAAGCAGAAAGAGTTAATTTGTGTACTACATCAGAGAGAACAAATAAATCCATGATTAGCTAGGGACCTTGTACGTGTTTTTTTTTCACTTTTTTGTTCTGAAATATCTGATTAGAACATAGATCTAAAATGGCCAAACATTATTTTAGGCCTTCCTATGTCTCCAAACCTTACTGGAACCTCATCTCTGAGCAATGCAAACATCATGGTAGTAAGACATTTCCAGGATATTTTCTAGAGTAATACATTTACCCAGGACCCACGGTAATATCATCCACTCGACGATGGTTGGTGGTGGCCCCTGCCTGTTCAAGTCTGACCTGTCAATATGTTGAGAGGCAAGCAGCAGCAGGAACAAAAAAGTCAAATAGGATGCCGTGTGGCAGATAAACTTGATAAATGGTTTCCTGATGAAAAGTCCAAGGGGGCTTTTGGGGGCTATCAGGTAGCATACAGAGAAGACAGGGAAAAGAAGTCCTATGATGACGCATGTCAACATCTTCACTGCCCAGTGTCTTCTCCTCCAGCCTGGGAACTCATCATACCAGCGAGATGCAAGGAGCTGCTGACAGTTCGGTTGGGCAACAAACTGAAACAAAAGGAGAAGAAGAGAGAGAGGGAGAGAAAGAGGGAAAAGAAAAGTAAAGTCGGTATTGCATGAATTAACCTTTATTTAATCACTAAGATCATTGATCAAACTCAAAAGTCAAGAGGCCCTTTGCAGCTTAAAGTGCATTATCACTCATTATGGCAAAGGCATACTTTCAATTCCATTAAATAAAAATGAAACAATTATCTACTTGCACAAAGTGCTGTAAAGACCTTGGCCTCTCAAGGAACTTAAGAGGAACATAAAGAGGTATCAAAAATGGTGCCTACCCTCAGAGGGCTTATAATCCAATTGGGAAAGTAGGAATTCCATATAGGTAAAGATAATGAGCAATATTAGATAGCAAATAACTTGGGCTGGACCAAGCACTTCAACTCTGGACCTGTGCTCCTTTGCCCCTAATTGAGAATTAACCATACATAGGTTATGCCTAGGCTGATCACAAAGCATTCCAGCCATCATTCTGCCATGACAGACATAGTACATACGTCCTTCTGCTCTGGAAATAGAATTCCATTTGATATTATCACTTATAGAAATATACATCAATCAATTGCTCTGTGACACCATTCACCAATTTTTCCACCACTAGGCTAAAATACTTTTCCCTGACTACCACTTCCCTATATGTTTTTTATTTTACTTTTTTCCTATTAGAATGTGATATTCTTTGGGAGAGAGGCTTTCTTGCTTTTTGTATTTGTATCCTCAGTGCTTGACACAATATCTGACACATGGTAATCATTTGATAAATGATTTTTCATGCATTCATTTGTTCATTCATTCATTCACTCTCTCCCTCATTCACTCATAGGAAGGCCATATCACTTCCAGCTGGATTAGTTTAAGATAAAAGGTAACCAGGCTTAACCAAAACCAGGCTTTTGGTAAAGGGCAAGTTTTAGATAAGCAGAAAAGTAGGAAGAAAATTATATGTAAGGAGGATTTTGTTATCCTTTTTAGAATTGAGTTTCTCAGGATCCATGGTCATGTCAATGTCTAGTTTCCAGGTGTTAGATAATAACTCCCAGAATAACCCCAAGGGTCATAGATAGTAATTCCTAGAATCATATTGGCAGACAGTGTTATTGTGACTTCGCCATGAGATATGGGGGTGACCTAATGGATATTTACTATGCTTGCACAAAATGATGATATTGCTAAAGTTAACCTGTGAGCTTAATGTTGGCAAGATACTTTCTTTGTCTATTGTCCTATAAAGTAAGTGGGCACTGGTCAATGACTGGGGATTCTGTGTGTGCCCTGACTGGTGTCCATCAAGGCTTGAGGGGATTTAGGGGAATGTACAAGCTGTGCCTGTCTCAACTGACTCCACTGAGACATAGGGATAGTTGCTCCTCCTCACTGGCTCCTGCAAGAAGAGTGATTAGGGAATACTGTAGGAGTTGATGCTCCCATTATCTGTAACCCTTTGAGAAGACTAGTCTAGAATAAAGTAAGATTATTAACCCTTCTGAAGCTGTCTACCTGTCCTTCCTGTCTGACCAGATGAATAGTGAACCTGTTAGAGGTTGGAGTCCCAAACTCCAGTGCCTCTTGTATGTTATTTGTGAAACAAAAGTATTCCATCAATGTTGCTAGTATCATATATATATATATATATATATATATATATATATATATATATATATATATATAAGATCTTAAAGGGTACTCAAAAGCAATCTAGTCCAATTTCTTCATTTCGCGTAAGAGGAAAGTGAGGCCCAGTGAGGCTAAGTGACTTTCCCAAGGTCAGGCAAGTATTAAGCATCAGAGAGAGGTTTTTAATCCAGGTCCTCTGACTCCAGAGGCAGGGTTCTTTCCTCTGTAATTAAGATGCAAACAAAAGCATGGGGATGAGAAATTATAAGATGTGGTCTAGGGCATAATAAACAGACATCTTTGGCTCATAAAGATTTTCATACTATTAGAAGATAAAATTAAAAACTTAAGTTGGACCTAGATCATTGAAGTTCTTGAATACCAACGAAAAATTTGGACTTTACTATCAAATGAATGATGATCACATAATTATACATAGCTCTGGAACTAGAGGTTCTGTCCAACAGATGAGAAGATGAGATCTAGTGAAGTTAAATGATTTGACCAGTCATACAGCTAGTGTTAGAGGTTGCAGAATGGTTAGAGTGCCAGGCCTGGAGTCAGGAAGACCTGAGGTCAAATGATACTTACTCGATATATGACCCTGGGAAAGTCATTTAGCCCTGTTTGCTTCAGTTTCCTCATCTTTAAAATGAACTAGGGAAGGAAATGGCAAACTGTTGCAGTATCTCTGCCAAGAAAACCCCATATGGAGTCAGGATGCGTCAGACATGACTGAAAGGACTAAAGAACAATCACCTCTGACTCTAATGACAGGAGCCACTTAGAGTATTTTATTAGGGGTGTGGTTAGAGTACAGGGTTCTGAGGGTGGCAGATTAGTCAGAAGACAAGCTTAATAACCTAAGAGTGATATGTTAAGAATCTTAGCTAGAGTGATGGTAGTAGAAATTTTCCCTTTATACAAATACATAATAACTTTGCACACTATCTCACCAACTAAGGTAGAGAATAAGGGCCCACTGTGTGCTCAGCACTGTGCCAGGTGAAGTGTCTTGCCTATCTTTTGTGTTCTTAATATCACCTGACACCGTGCTGAGTATATAGTGGGCACACAATACATTTTTATTAAATTAAACCAAAATAAACTCATAACAAATTAGGCATCCCCCAAACTTGTCTCAATACAGATCAAGCTGCATTCCTGGATTGTTAGGTTTGTCAGGTCTCCCCTTATTGCCTTGATGAGTCATCCATTCAAGTAAGTCCCATAACCCTTAAATGGTAAAGTAAAACTGTATTATCCAAAGGATGAGCTTTGCCTCACATATCCCTTGCCAATTCTCTCAGTCAGGGCCAGTAACAGCAGAGTTATAGCATACTTTGTACTAATTTGTCATGCATCAGCAAAGTATGCCTTCTGGGTGACAGCAGCTACCTTTTTCTGAAAGTTCTCCAAGTTAAATGCTTCTCATTTTCCTTTACAATAGTACATTGATCTTCCTTTTAGAAACTCCTTTCTTAGCAAAGAACAAAATTGTCTGGATTCTACTGTGGATTGATCCATTTTTCTAATCTTCAGAAGCAGGGTCAAGTTAATGTAGGAGAGGTATAAAACACAGGTAAGAATTTCTATAACCTCGTTAAATACTCATAGGTCTAAGAGATAGGAGAAGGAATGCAGTAGTAACACATGAGGGAAGAGCTTCAAAAGGCCATCCTGAAACTGCCAGCTACCGTTTTTAAGGACTTGGATTCACAACCACTACCTCAGCCAGCACCCCAGGAGTTACTCTATGAGTAAATTGGTTCCAGAGGATAGAAAAACATATTTTTGAAGCATTTAGAATTTAGCTGGACAAGTAGTTCTTTTCACAGACAGAGACTGAATATATGGGCCTCATATGCCATTTTAATTTTTGATTTCTATTTAATTCTCATTAAGATCTGAGTTCAAGGGGTGTCTTGGTGGCGCAGTGAGTAGAGTGCTGGCCCTGGAGTCAGAAGGACCTGAGTTCGGATCTGACCTCAGACACTTAACGCACACACAAACAAAAACCTAGCTGTGTGACCTTGGGCAAGTTACTTAACCCCGATTGCCCTCTAAAAATAAAAAAAAAAAAAGATCTAAGTTCAAATCTGACTTAAAACTCTTAGTAAATGTGCAACCCTAGGTAATTCACTTTAACTCCTCTTTGCCTCAATTTCCTCATCTGTAAGATGGGTAATGATCTATATAAAACTACTCTATGAGTGAACTGTGCAATGTCCTCCCCACAAGTGTTGGCTATCAGAACTTCTTTTAACAACAAAATTATTGTAAGAATACAAATTAGCAGAAATACCGTCTGCCTACTCCCTCTACCCATCTCTAACTTGAAGAGGATAAAAGAGGGCTGTCTGCACCTGGGATTTCACTGCTGGAGGAAATGGTCCATGAGAAAAGTCCCTCTACCTACGGAGATCATCACCTATCCTGCAACCTACAGTCTTAAAGTGTTGACATGCTACATATAAAAATTCCAAGGAAACATTAATTTTATGAATTTTAAAAAGTTCAAACATAAGAAGAAAATTATAGCTTGTGATAAAGGAGACATCAATACATCAACACATATATCAGAAAGCTGCAGTGGTATGAAAAACTAATAGGAGGATATGAGAAGGGTATGAGCAGATGTGGGTTTTATAAAAAGTCTCCAAAGGTCTTGACATTAATTGCAAAATGTGATTTTATCTACTAATAGAACAGAAATTGCCTAAGAACTATTTCTAGAAACCACAATAAATCTAAATCTTTACTAGTATCTTTTTATATCCCACCCTTCTATCAGATTTAGACCCATTACATTATTTTAATTCAATCTAAAATAGACTCCTTTTTGCTTTTTTAAAATGTTTTTACCAACTATAATATTTAAATGTTATGATTTTTCTTAGATTCATATCCTTGAGAAAAAGAATATTTCTAATTAATCAATTGCTAACATTTTAAAGTGTCTACTAGGCAAATATTCTCTCTGCAACCCCCCCCCCAAAGAGATAGGAATGAAAAATAATTTTTCATTTATTTTCACCATAATTTTCTCCTTTGGATAATAATTTATAAATCTAAATTACTGTTGAAATAACAGTGTTTACTGAAAAAAAGTATTTAGTTTTCTTTTAAATTAAAAGCATGTTAGTAGTGCTGAATAAATTTTGTTGATATTTCTATATCAAAACAGTTCTGTGTCACAGAGGATAGAGCCCTGGGCCTAATGTCAGGAAGACATGAATTAAAATTCAGCAAAGTCACTTAACTTTTCTTTCTCTCATCTCATCATTTTCATATCCCTACCTTGTGGGGTTTTTGGGAGGATCAAATGAGATAATATTTGTAAAAGTCTTAGGTGGTATATACATGTATATTCCTTTTCCTCTTCCCCCATCCCACCATCATGACAAATATGATCATATTCATGGCTAGCCCTTGATACAAGTGGTCACTTACATAATAAAATATGTAGTATGAGTATGGAGGGGGAGGTATAAGATGTCCCACTTTCTAAAGTGCATGAAATTATGTGTCTAAATAGTATTGACAGTCATTAGACCATCCATAATTATAACACATCTGTCGATTCAAAGTCATTAGACAAGGAAGTGGTTTAGAAAAGGACCAGAGGAATTATACTTTCAGAAATCAATGCTTTTAGAAAGGATCCCAAGGTATGTGCCGAAACAAATTCTATTTTTTTTTAACAGAGTAGGTATTGCCTCCATTGATCATACTCCTTGTCTATGAATTAACTGGCAGTTGATTTTGGAGAGTTATTGTGGCTAAAATGCCATTGTCGTATGACCAGTCTTGCGATGAATCTCTCTGAAAAGTGCTAGGCTGGTACTAGATAACAGACAGAAAGCCCATTGCTGACACCGCATTTGAATTTTCTGGTAGGTAGGACTTGCCAGGACTTGAGAGACAAAGTCTTTGAAAGTCCAGAATCATTATGAAATAGCAGAGAAGGATATCCACAGATCAAATCTTCTTCCTCCTTTTTTCCTTAAACATTGTCCTTTAATCCTTGCCTTAAGGATATGGTCAATAGACAACAAAGCTTGTGATTTCATTTGTATAGGGAGACCCTAGTGTAGGAATTCTCTCCTCTGATAATGATAAGAATTTATCTATATTCTATAGTCTGGGAGTTAAAAGATAATGTGACTTGTCTGTGATTGCACAGACAACATGTATCAAAAATGGGATTTAAACCCAGATCTGCACCTCATTGTGAACCCAGCATTCTATCCATTGCACAATGCCACTTCTTTTCTATTTGGTATGTGAGTCCACATGCCCTCTTTGTGCTTATAAGGCATATGTATATTCACATTTGTCTAGGTATACATAGACATGCATGTGTTTCACATACGCAGATATTCATATACATATATTATCTAAATAAAGCATATAGTCTACCTACTTCCCTAAAGTCCCACCTGGCCACCTCATTGTGTTATTTGATATGGAGGGACCATAAGTTTCTCAAGACATTGCTATCAGAGAAGACAGAGTAGTGGAGCAGAAAGAGCACTGATTTTGAAGACAATGGATCTGGCTTTGAAACATATCTCTGTGAATTACTAGCTGTGTGATCATGGGAAAGCCCCTTCTATACCACAGTCTAACAGTATACTGAGAAGCACATTGCCCAGTGCTAATAATCATTCCATTACCTTCTACCTGCATCTGCATCTGGTATATTCAGATCCAAACACCCAGATTGCATCTGGAATACTGTGCCCAAACCCCAGCATCTTATCTTATGAGGGGCATTGAGAAACAGAGGAGGGGAATAAGCATGGTGATGGCATCAGAATGATTCCATGTGAAGATACTGGAAATATTCAGCCTAAAGGAAAGAGGATTTATGAGGGACATGATAGCTGTCTTCAAGGATTTGAAGAGATTAAGTGAAAAACATAATTAGATGTTCTTGTTATTTTACATAGATATCTGGAGGATAGAACTAGGAACAATGGAAGTAAATTGGAGAAAGAGATTTGGAGGATGAGGAGTAGTGAAAAAAAAAGAAATAACTATTTATAGCACCTACATTGTGTTAGGCATTGTACTAAGCATTTAAAAGAAAATACTATCTGATCTGATTTGATAACAACCCAGAAAAGTAGGTGTTATCATTATCATCATTTTCTGATTGAAGAAATTGAGGTAAAGAGAGGTTAAGTGTTTTACTCAGAGTCCCATAGTTAATACCTGTTCAATGTTGGATTTGAAATCAGGTCTTCCTGACTCCAGTCCTGACAGTATCTGCTGTATCACCAGCTTTCTCTATCAAGACTGCAAGTAAAAAATTCTAACAGTTGGAGCCATCTTAAAGTGAAATGGGTTCCTTCAGGAAGTAGTAGGAATTCTCATGGAAGAATTCATTAATTGAAGCTTAGAATATAGTTCATGGGAACATTATAGAGGGAAAGTTCTTGTTCAAGTACAGATTGGACTCTATGATCTCAGGTATCTCTTACAATTCAGAGGTTTTGTGATTCTGATTTTGAAAGTCACATCAAGCACTTAAGAAGGACATTTAGTTTCTTCATCTTTGAAATGGGAGTTCTTAGACTAGATGGACTCTAAGACCAATTTTAGCTTAAATTCAATGATTATTGTCTTCAGAGAAGGGAAGACACACTCAGCCTGTGATATGGGTACCTATGGTACTGTGAACATCCTAAGCAGAAAATCCATTGACGTCTTCTTAGTTGTCATAATCAGCTGATTTTCATATAGCTCAAGTCAAGTCAACAAGCAGCACTTCAGGGTTAGCCAAACACTTTCCATACACTATTTTCATGATTTCATTTGAAACTGAAAACCTTTCTTTGAGGTAAGTCCTACAGGCATTTTTATCCCCATTTTGCAGAACAGGAAACCAAGACAGGGTCACACAGTGGATAAGAATTTGAAACAGAATTCAAACCTAGGGCTTCTGACTCAAGTCCAAGGCTCTCTTCACTAAATCAATTTCTTCACCTTGAGCTCCTTCCAGTATTTGACACTGTTTTTCATCCTTTCTTTCTGGATATAGTTGAAAGTGAATTTTTGAATATAGGGAACTAAGAGCTATTCTACAATTGATAAAAGGTTAAAGGATGTGAAGAGAAAGTTTTCAAAAGAAGAAATTAACATTATCAATAGTCATGTGAAAAATGCTCTAAATCACTGATAATTAGAGAAATACAAATAAAACAATTCTTATATATCATGCCATATATCACACATATATCATATATCAGATTAGCTAATATGACAGAAAAGGAAAATGACAAATGTTGGAGAGGATGTGGGAAAATAAGTACATTAATACACTGCTGTTGGTGAAGTTGTGAACTAGTCCAAAAATTCTGGAGAACAATTTTAACTAATGCCAAGAGGGCTATAAAACTGTTCATATCCTGTGAGCAAGCCATATCACTGCTAAGTCTGTATTCCAAAGAGATCAAAGAAAAAGGGAAAGGACTTAGAGACACAAAAATACTTACAGCAGTTCTTTTTGTGGTGGTAAAGAAGTGGAAACTGAGGGGATACTCCTCAATTAGGGAAAGGCTGAACACAATTTGGCATATGATTATGATGTAATTCTATTGTGCTATAGGAAATGATGAAGGGGGTGGTTTTAGGAAAGAAAAAAAACCTGGAGAGACAAGGAAATTGATGCAAAGTGAAGTATGCAGGACCAGAAAAAACATAGTACACAGTAACAGCATTGCCATAACAATAATCAACTGTGAATGACTGATAAATACAATGATCCATGACAATCCCATAAGACTAATGATGAAAAATGTTACACATACCCAGAGAGATAACTCATGAATTGAATGCACATTGAAACCATATTTTTCACTTTTTTCTTGCATTTTTGGTGACATGCCTAATATAGAAATATATTTTATAGAACTTCATATATATAATGGGTATCATATTACTTGCCTTCTCAATAGTTGGGAGAAGCTGAAGGAAGGCAGACAATTTGGAACCAATTTTAAAAAGGGAATGTCAAAAACTAAAATAAATTTTAAGAGAAAGTGAATTTTGGGGAAAACATAATTGAGTCCATTTTGTTTTGTATTCACCATTTTGTTGTGTATGACCCCTGAATGAACTGTAGTCCCAGCTTCAAAAGTTGGTTCCTTTCAATGTCTTATTTGCTTCCATAACTGGTACAAAAAGATTTAATTAGTCAAGAAAGGGGGCCTTTTGTCTCTGGAATGTCTCTTTCCCTTATCTAGCTTAATAGACTTAAATTTGATTTAGTGAAACTAGCTATATACTATATAGACATATTCCTTATGTATTTCCTATAGCTAATGTTAAATATTCTCTCTAGCAAGCAGACCTTTTCCTTTGTATAATCAGCTTCACTTTAATGAACAGCTATCTTTTTTCCTTTGTTTCATGTCATGTAATAGTAATGAAATTTGAAGATCCCTTTGTATTGCTAAGCTGAGAGTTTCTTAGCACCTCATTTCAAATTAAGCCTCTGTTAAAGAAACAGAAGGTATGAACCCCTGCTGCTGACATAACAAGAAGGGGCTGAACAGGGAGAAGCTAATACCATATTTAAGGAAGAGTACAAACTGGACAGTCAGAACTTCTTGGGACAAGTCTGGAGGAAGAGAAGCTGCTGCCAGGGAGAAAGAAAGAATTTCTCTCAGCAAGCATTTGAAGGCTGGGTTGCTGCTGCTGAACTGGAACTTCCATGGAGAAAGTGCTTTTGATTTTGAGAACAGGAGAAATTGATTTTGAGAATGGAGCTGCTGAAGACTTGCAAGGGCCAGCTGGAGCTTCTGAGGACTGCCAAAGCCAGCTGGAGTTGCCAGAGAAAGCATGATTGTGGTGGTGTTACTTTGTCTGTGGCTCTGTTAAGTTTTCTCTTCCCAGGAACAGAGACTGTGAAGGATTTGAGATGGACTGGACATTGTGAGCTTCAATGTGGAGGGGAAACTGCATGGAGAGCTGGACAAGGATCTGGGAACTGTCTGCCTTTGAATCCAGGTGACAATTTGGTGGATTAAGGTAGGAACTACTTGCCTTGAGTCAAGATGAAAAAAGCTCTCCATGGATAATGAGTAGTGACTAATAAAATTTTAACTTAATTATGACCTAGGGGCAGATGGCCTGTGAATTTTCCACTACCACTTAAGAGAGTACTGAATAGTGACTGTTTAAATTGTAACTTACTTGTGACTGAGGGGTGGACAGCCTGTGCATTTTCTACTACCCCTTAAGAGAGTACTGAGTAGTGACTGATATTGTAACTTATTTGCACCCCATGGGTGGAGAACTTTGACTATTTCACTTTGTTTCCATTAAGGAGGCCTTGGATGAGTGAGGTAGGGATTAAGGAGGCTCTCCTCCTTGAGACTGATTGAATTAAGGATGATTGAATGATTGAGTTACTAAATGATTGTACTTTGTTGAAAACTGTGTGACCACTTTGGTGAAAACTATGTCATACATCTCTTTGGGATACAACACTAGAAGTGGTATGGCTGGGTCAATCCCCTTTGGGCATAGTTCCAGATTGTTTTCCAGAATGGTTGAATCAGTTCACAACTCCACCAACAATGCATTAGTGTTCCAATTTTTCCTCCTCCTCTCCAGCATATGTAATTTTCCCCTTTTGTCATCTTAGCCAATCTGTCTGGTGAGATATGGTACCTCAAATTTGTTTTAATTTGCATTTCTCTAATCAATAGTGATTTAGAACATTTTTATTTCATATGCTTATAAATATCTTTAATTTCTTCTTCTGAAAATTGCCTATTCATATCCTTTGACCATTTATCAATTGGGGGATAACTTGTATTCTTTTTTCCTTAGATTTATTTTTAATTTTATTTTTAATTTATTTATTTATTTTTTGTTTACAAGATTCAATTCCATAGTTCCTTGAGTTCCAAATTTCCCTTCCCTCCTTCCCCCCACCCCCTATGATGGCATATAGTCCAGTATAGGATCTGCCATTACTTTCACAATAGACATTAGTCAAGTTACAAAGGTGTATTGTACTAGATGGGATGAAAAATGGTAAAGAAGAAATAAAACCAAACAACGAAAAGAAAAAGATCAATTAGTTTTCTTCCATCAGGATTCAATCTCAGTTCTTTCTAGTTCTTTCTCGGGATATAGGCATCTCTCTCCTTCATGAGTCTTTCTAGATTGACTTATATCACTGCATTGCTGAGAAGAGTCCAGTCTGTCATAGTTGGTCATCACACATATGTTGTGTCTAGGATTATATACAAATTTCTCCTGGTTTTACTCTTCTCACTCAGCATCAGTTTGTATAAGCCTCTCCAGGTAAATATGAAAACTGTCTCCTGCTCATTTCTAATATTCCATTACATGCATATACCACAACTTGTTTAGCCATTCCCCAATTGATGGGCACCCCTTTAATTTCCAGTTCTTTGCAACCATGAAAAGAGCTGCTATAAATATTTTTGTACATATTGGTCTTCCTTCCTCTTCTATGATCTCTTTGGGATATAATGCTAGAAGTGGTATTGCTGGGTCAACGGGTACGAAATTATTTATAGCCCTTTGGGCATAATTCCAGATTGCTCTCCAGAATGGTTGGATAAGTTCACAACTCCAACCAACAATGGATTAGTGTTCCAATTTGCCCACATCCTCTCCAGCATTTGTCATTTTCTTGTTTTGTCATCTTAGCCAATCTGACTGAAGAGATGTGTTACCTCAGAGTTGTTTTGATTTGCATTTCTCTAATCAATAGTGATTTAGAGCATTTCTTCATATGCTTATAGATATCTTTAATTTCTTTCTTTGAAAACTGCCTGTTCATATCCTTTGACCATTTATCAATTGGGGAATGACTTGTATTCTTATAGATTTGACTCAATTCTCTGTAAATTTTAGAAATGAGTCCTTTATCAGAGACACTGGTTGTAAAAAAAAATCCTTTCCCCATTTCCCTCTTCCCACTTAATCTTTGTTACATTGGCTTTGTTTGTACAGAAACTTTTCAATGTAATGTAATAAAAACTAACCATTTTGCATTTTATAATGCTCTCTAACTCTTGTTTGGTCATAAAATCTTCCCTTCTCTATAAATCTGAGAGGTAAACTATTCCTTGCTTTCCCAGATTGCTTACAGTATCAGCCTTTATACCCAGATCATGCACCCATTTAGATTTGATTTTGGCATTCATTGTTAAATAATGATCTATGCCCTGTTTCCGCCATACTATATTCCAGTTTTCCCAGCAGTTTTTGTCAAATAGTGAATTCTTATCCCCAAAATTGGGGTCTTTGGGTTTATCAAACAGTAAGTTACTATAGTCATTGACTGCAGAGTATTGTGTACCCAATCTACTACATTGATCCACTACTCTATTCCTCAGACAGTACCAAGTAGTTTTGATGACTGCTGCTTTATAATACAGATTAAAATCTGGTATGGCTAGGCCACCTTCCCTAGCATTTCTTTTCATTAATTCCCTTAAAATTCTGGAACTTTTTTTCTTCTAAATGGATTTTGTTATTATTTTTTTTCTAGCTCTATAAAATAATTTTTGGTAGATTGACTGGTATGGCACTAAATATGTAATTTAATTTAGGTAAAATTGACATTTTTATTATATTAGGTCAGCCCAGCTATGAGCAATTGATGTGTTTCCAATTAGTTAGATCTGACTTTATTTGTGTGGTAAGTGTTTTGTAGTTGTGTTCATATAGGTTCTGGGTTTGTTTTGGCAGGAAGATTCCCAAATATTTTATTATATCTATAGTGACTTTAAATGGGATTTCTCTTTCTATCTCTTGCTCTTTTATTTCATTAGAAATATACAGGAATGCCAAGGATTTGTGTGAGTTTATTTTATATCCTGCAACTTTGCCAAATTTATTTATTGTCTCAAGCGGTTTTTTACTCGTAGGATTCTCTAAGTATATCATCATATCATCTGCAAAGAGTGGTAGCTTGATCTCTTCTTTGCCTAACTTGATTCCTTTGATTTCTTTTTCTTCTCTAATTGCTACCGCTAACATTTCTAATACCAGATTGAATAAGGGGGGGGATAGTGAACATCCTTATTTCACCCCTGATCTTATTGGAAATGCTTCTAGCTTATCCCCGTTACATTTAATACTTGCTGATAACTTTAAAAATGCTACCTATTATTTTTAGAAACATGTTTTAAAGGAAATATATATGTACTTATGTATTTATATATAGACACACACATACATAGTCACACACAGACATATATATACATATCATATATATGTGTGTATGTGTATACATACACACATATATATGGACACACACATATGTATGTATAGATTAAATCTTTATGCTGTTGCAGGGTGAAAGAAACTAAAATGTAGCAATAAAATAATCCCAATTCTTGTTACAAAATTCTTAAATAATGGGGTTCATCAAAATGTTCAGTTATGCACAAAAACATCTAATTATACATTTCAAAATTAGGGCAAAAGAGTCACTTCAACAGATTCAATAATAAGCCTGGTGTGCAAAAATAGTTCACTAATTATTAACATATTACATATGCCAGCACAAGCAGAAGTTACTCATTTTACATTCCCTTGTGCTCATTAACACATTCAATTTAACCTTCTCTGACATGAAAAAAAAAGTCTTTTGATTCCAGAGAACAATGGTAAGTCCTCTTTTTTTAAAGCCCAGAGATTAAAAACCTGAAATTGCACTTTTCTGCATATGTGGGGCTAAAAGGAGGAATCTTCAGTAAGAGGCACAGACTAATTGGCTTGTCTCTGGTCACTGGAACTGCCTGTTTGATGACAGTGAAAATGAGATAGTATTTTTTCCAGGATTCTCAGTGATCAGTGAGAAGGGTGGTAATAACAATCCATATTTATTAAGCTCCCAGTGCATCTTGCCAAAGAACTTCCAAATGTAATAGGTCATAAATATGATTGAAGGAAGCATCAACTGTTCAGCAATGGCAGAAATCCTATCTCTTATTCTGAGTCTGAAACTGATGATTTTGGCAGCCAGGACAATCAGCAATATATTGTACTCTTAAATAATAAGATTATATATTTAGAGCTAGAAAGGATTTTAGAGGCCATTGAGTCTAATCTTCTCTTTTTGTTGGTGTGGGAACTGAGGCCCATAGGTTAAGTGATTTGCCCAGGGCACACAATTGGTAAATGTCTGAAGTAGGATATGATTGCAGATCTTCCCCAAACACAGCATTTTATCTACCAAAAAAAACTGCTTACATGCTATACCACCAATCATGAGCAGGGGGTGAGGGATAATGGCACCCGTTCATGGGTGGAGAGTCCTCAGGACACTGGCTAACTGAAGAGAGGCAGCTTTGACACTGGTACATGGGAGAGAGGTTTCAGGATGCTGATATCTTATAGAGAAGGGGGAAACTGACAGTAATGCATAGGGCAGAGACCTACAAAGAGTAGGCAGTTCATTGATTTGAACTCCACAAAGAAGCCAGTAGATGAATCCATCCAGGACTGCAATGGTGAAGTAATGAGAAATGGGAGGCACTTCCTACCTACAATTCTCTTCTCTCTTCCTCCTCCTCTCTGGGGACATATTAATATAGGAGGAGTCATGCCCTTCTCTACCAAATTGCTAAAACCTATAGTAATCTACCCCTCTATATTGCTCATTAGTCCTAAAATTCTGGATATTTGAGATAATAGTCTGCAAGGCTATAATAATATATCACCACATTCTCAGACTTTAATGTAATTTCTATGTATTAAGATAGGATTTAGAATTTAAATATCAGACATGGACTATCTCAACTTGAAAGTAAAAATGGCTTTGATCATCATAACTATGATTACAATTTATTCATCAGGTCTTTAGTATTTCCCCCTATGTACCTTTTGTTGGCAAATGGGCCTATATTAGGTTGGAATTTATAAATATCCAGGGTATTCTGTTAAATTCTTATTCTGTGTTGGGTGAGAGTCAATGTGATGGCAAGCAGGTCTTGTCTGTTCTGTGTCATCTAGACATATTATTGCCAACTGCATGTAACTATTTAACCACTTCCAAACATTTATACTGTAATTTTCAGTGCATCATGTGTATGAGAAAAGAGCAGCAGTCAAAATATTTACTTAGTTCTCTGTCAGGATAATTGTACTCTTCCCTAAACATTGCTGAAAGCTCAAGACAATTGGAATTTCTTGACTTTATCAACAATGGTGAGGGCATGCTACCTCTTTTGGGTACTTCTTCTATAGGCCCATATTCATTTCCAAAAGAAAACTGCCCTCATTTTCAGTTTACATATTTTTTTTCAAATTCTTAGAGCTTTCTAATTCTTTTCAAATTTTAATTTCCGAATTTCTGGCTATTATGTTTGGAGGAGAATGGAAGGAATTAGGAGCATTACAAAGACATTCATTCTAAAAGATAACAGTTATGCTGTCACTTATATCTTGATAGATCTGGAGTTGAAAGGCTTCTTAGATGTTGTTCAGTCCACACCATCTTACAGGTGAAGAAACTTAGGCAGAGTTAAGTTACTTGCTTGAGGTTACACAAATTTGAAGTATTAGTGCCTAAATTTGAAGCCAGATCCTGTGATTTAGGACCCAGATTGTTTTTTCCTACTATTACATGATGTTTATGGGTTTGATATTTCTTTAAATAGTATATTTGTAATCTTTTTTAAGATTTGCAAATTGGAACTGAGTAAAAGCCAAGATAGGTTCTCCCCCTCCCCTGCCCAACCAACACTTCTGTTCGCTGGTTTGTTTTATTTGCTCATTTTGGTTTTTGCCTTAATCTCTCACAGCAGGTGTTCCTCATCAGCGGCCCACCAGGTTAGTGTATTGATTTCAGGGCTCTGTAAACATGGATGGGGAAATACATATATTTATTTTCATTATTCTTTAGCATTTCCTTCATTTATTTAAAAACAAGTTTGTGAGAATGGGTCCATGGCCTTCACTACACAACACAAGATTAAGAACCTGTGCTTACTAATCCTTGAGCAAAAGCAGGTCTTTCAATACTTGAACGCCCAGCAAAAGAAAAGACCCTCAAAGGCAACTATGAAATCACTTTACCCACTCAAATATCCTTCTTCATAAATATTTACACTATTTTAATGAAGAAACTGTAAACATCTATAGTAATCCTGTTCTCAAGGAATTCACATTCTAATAGGGAAAGCAACCCACATGTGGATACATACACATATACAAAACATATATGAAAGAGATAGAAAATAATACTGGAAGGAATCTACTTCCTTTCAATACAGAGTGGCATGTAGGTGACCAGGAAAGGCTATCTGAATAAGGGGACACAATGCTGAATCTTGAAGGAGATTTGGGATTCCATGAGGCAGAGGTAAGAAAAAAGCATTATAGCATTTGGGACAGCCAGATCAAAGGACAGGACATAGGAGGTGAGGTGTTGCATGTGAACAACAAAGTGAAGGCCAAGATGACTGGACCCTAGAGTAGAGTGTGTGGAGGGGAATGAGTATTAAGACTGGGAAGGTAAGGGTGGGTTATGCAAATCTTTAAATATGAAAGTGAGGAGTTTATATTTCACTTAGCACAGTACCTTAGCACACACTAGGTGCTTAATACATCCTTATTGACTGAATGACTGACCCTAGAGATAAGGGGTAGTCACTGTAGTCAAACTATAGCAAAGTAATTTTGGCATCTGTGTGGAGGATGGATTGCATCATGAAGAAATTTAAGGTAAGGCAATGAATTAGGAACTTGAAGTTCTGACCCTTGTTAAGGACAAGTCTATTAATATACATATACAGATATTTTACATGGAAATAAAATATTTCATCCTGCTATCTCTATTTTCTTTGCATTATGAATAAAAATGTACTACACCAATCGACACAACTAGGTCCTTCAAGTTATCATTAAGTTAAATTAAAATTAAAATATTTCTGACAAGGCAATCCTTCAAGCTGTTTAATTCATTTTTACCTCAGAATGAAGGGAAGAAAGATCTGGGAGCAGGGTTTGATAGAGATAAAAGAAGATGAGGATAAGAAACATGAAGGCACTTAGAGAGGAAATCATTTTATATCAGAGTGGGGGAGACCGAAAACAAAGGCTCTACAAGTGACAAAGATGGATCTTCGCTTTCATCTTGTTTAGGACCAATATGTTTTTTTAATATAGTCCATCAGTCTGCTGGAAGAGACCTGTACTAAATAAATGACTGAAAACTGAAAATGGCAATGAATAGTTTTCAAAGAATGGTAATGAAATATGATACAATTATTGCCTTCACTAGTGTGGCCTAAGCATTAAGGAGAAGATTATTTCTTCCCTCAATGAATAAACATGAACTTGATTCAGGAGGAAGAAGCTATTTGCTTTTGCAGTTTTACAAACAATTGACTGATATCTCTTACTCCACATAAACTGTTCAGTTCTGTTTATCTAGTTCCAGCAAATATTGAGATATCAAGTCAATCCCTGGCTTGTACTGTGGACATGCACAAAACAAGCTATTGACCCATGACTTGATTTTAATGGTAAATGTTTGAGTTGAACGGACAAAAAAGCTTCTTTCTAGCTTAGCTGGATAAAAGGGGACTGTCAACTAACCAGCAGTTGGACTAAGGCCCCTGTGATTGCCACAAGGGCATTTAATTTAAAATGGAGCAAACTTTGATTAAGAACCAATTGTTAGTGCAATGATCTAAGGCAATTCCAAAAGACTTATGATGGAAAATACTATCCACATCCTGAGAAAGAACTATGGAGTCTGAGTTTATATTGAAGCATTACTATTTTTCCTTTCATTTTTTCTTTCTTGTGATTTTTCCCTTTGGTTCTGATTGTTCTTTACATGACTAAAGTGGAAATATGGTTAATATGATTACACATGTATGCGCTATATCAGACTGCATGCCATCTTGGGGAGGGGAGGGGAAGGAGAGGGAGAAAATTGAAAACTCAAAATCTTATAAAAGTGAATGTTGAAAACTAAAACTAAATAGATATACATATACATACACACATATGTACATAAAGAACCAATTGCTAGGCACTGTACACATGTACCAGATGCTGTCACAAAAACAAAGTAATTCCTGCCATCAAGGTGCTTATATTCTATATTTCTTTTGGCTCTAGTCCTGTGATTTCATCAATGTAGGGAACTCCCGGTGTGCAGTCTCCCTACATAAATGAATTTATAGAAGTCTAAAATTTATAGTCTAAGAGACTAACTTCAGGGACTGAATAGTAAAATGATTGGTTCATGGTCATATATCTTGAAGGTGTCAGAGACAGGATTCAAACTCAAATTCTGCTGACTCCATAACCTTCTCTCTATCACCTATTCTATACTATTTCTCTGCCTCTAAAAAAAGATTTGTAAATTATTCTATCAAAAAAAAAAGAAATTAAAGTCAATGCTATTGCTTTAGGCATGGAAAAATTAATGATTTTGAGTTAGAAGAGATATTTCAACCTGCTTAATTTCAATCCCCTAATTTTGAAAATGAGGCAATTAAGGCCCAGAGAACTTAAATGCCCAAGGTCAAATTGTAGTCAAACTGGAATTCATAGCCTTTCGTTATAAATCCAGTGTTATTTCCACAATATTATTTTGTTCTGACAAAAACTAGGATTGCAGAGTCTTTGAATTACATTTACTCCATCTCTGAAATCAATAATGCATTTCCAATTGCTAGTCTTATAGGGGTACTTTGATTATTACTATGACTTCTGTTGAAAACTGACATTTCATACGGTACCTCTAGTTTCCTAGACTTTCATTTAGCTGCAAAGTTTGCAGAAGTAAATTTTATGAAGAAGGTCCTTCTAATTTAATTGAGAAGGGGAAGAAAGGGAAAGTACTACTATTAGAAAGCAAATAGCATGGGGCAGCTAGGTGGTGCAGTGAGTAAGAGCGCCGGCCTCGGAGTTGGGATGACCGGGGATTGAAACCAGCCTCATAAAATGAGCACCCACACATAAATCATGACTAGCCATGTAACCTCGAGCAAGTTACTTAACCCCAATTGCTTTAAAAAAAAAAAGAAAGCAAATAGCTTTATAGGCTCTGATGATATAATCAAATTAATCAATAGGTAAATCAATATTTACTGTTTAATGAAAAGATAAAATTTATCTTTTCCTTTTTCATTGAATAAGAGCTGAATTCATATTCTAAAATGAATAATTACTCAGGAAATGAATTATACTGCTTCTCCTATTGTGAATGGATAAATGCTAAATCTGCAGATTGGAACAGACTCACTCATATTAATTTAGATAAAATTACTACTAAACTATAAAAAAGATGTTTATTGTTATAACAGTTATCTCCTTGTTTCAGTCATCCTCCCTTGCTTTCCTGTATAAGTAAACTAATAACCAATGTTTCTAATTGTTTTTTTCATTATTCATCCCTAACGCATTCTACAGACAATGTAGTTCTAAGTAAAGACTTTCCAGAAAATAGTTTACATAGTTGTTATTCAGGAATGTTATCAGAACTTATGCCCTATGAAGGCTTTTTGATCCATTAGAACAGTGTCCTTTATAAAGATGTTCAGTAAAAGTATGTTTTGACTAACATCTAGGATACCATGTCTAGCACTGGAAGCCCTGTGGTAGGAGCACTCTTCTAATTATCCCTCAATCACCCACCTCCCCATGCAAGCTTGGCTAATTTTTCCTTAAAAGTTACTGAGGATGTTCCTGAGTGGTGAAGGGATTAAATAACTTAAAAAGTTTCACTGTGGATATCACTTCTTAATCACTTTAGTATAAAGTAGCCAAGAGGAGTTCTGGCTGTCCCTCTCATGATTGATGAACCAAGATGGACAATTAAGGCAAGGAAACTTTCTTCACCTAAATCAACTTAAATTGTCCTCAATGCCAATACTTATTAAATATATTTATCTTGCCTTGGCTAAGAAAATATCTTTTTGTTAACTATTGAATAAACTATGAGTATCTCATTTTGTTAAAATACCAAACCAAAACTACTGGGCACTGCTCTAAGGCAGAACTAGTTCAGTGTGACCTAGGACCTCAGATAAAATAGCAAAAGTTGAAAGGATCAGAACCTCACACAAACAGCCAAACCAATACCCCTCAAGTGTGGGATACAACAAACCATCTTGGAATGAAAATAGAATATAGGGTAGGAATAATATAATAAATTCAGTTTTTGGGAATCAGATATTTAGGTCTGAAACACGTCTTTGACCTGATTTCCCTTCTCTTCCATTTCTTTAGTGCTTAGAGGGCATTACCCACACCAACACTGCCCTCCATTATCAAAACAACATTAGCAGTTCTAATAAAATGGTATTTCCAAAGTGCTATGGTCAGCAAATTAGCACCCCCTTATTTCCTAGGATAAATAGTCATCATTATCTAATGTGAAAACTACCTTCCTCTGTGACCTTTCCCTGTGCCTAGTCACTAACTAGCTAAAAGCTACCCTTCCACAGTCCCTTTGTTCTTCCCTCAAACATTTCTGATTGCTACTTGGTTAAATAGTTTGGAGAGCAAACCTTTATCATAGCTCATTAATGCATTTTTCCCATTTATCAACCTTCTATTCTTATAAAAATTTGTTTCGGTTTTGTGTCTTGACTGAATTTCTAATGTACTTTGTCCTGGACCCTCCTTTCTTGTACCTATACCGTTTCTCAGTTGTTCATCTCTCCAGTCCCCCTGCATATTATATCTATGCAAATTACTTGAATCTATATATTTGGTTCTTATGTCTCTCCTAAGCTCTAGTTGAACATTTTAAATTACTTTTTAAGATTCCTCATTTACAATGTCTCAGAAACATCTCAAACATGTATCCAAAATCAACCTCCTTATATACTTCTCATCCCTCCTGCCCTAAACAAATCTCCCTTTCCCCCAAACTTCCCTATGTTGTTGAAAGTACTTTTTAATCAGTCTGGTTCATAACTGTAGAGTCATCCTTGAGGTTTCCTTTTCCCTCACTCAATTCATATCTCATAATTTACAAAGTCTTACACATAGCACATTCCCTCCGGTTCAGAATCTTTTCCCCTCTTGTCTGAACAATAGATTTCTATTTTTCTGCTTCCAATCACTCCCTGCTGCTGCAATCCATCCTTCACAAAACTGTCAAACTAATCTCACAACCTCATTGAAGAGTTGCCATGTCACGTTCATGAATAGTCAATGACTCCCTATTGCCTCTAAGATAAAATATAAATACATTGGCTGGGAATTTAAAGTATTTCATATGTACCTCTAGGCTATCTTTTGAGGTTTATTTCACATGGCTACTTGTCATGCCCACTGTCTTTCAGTCAAATCAGCCTACTTGCTGTTCCACCACCAGTCTCCATGTCTATTCCTCAAGGTTCAGTTCAGATCATGACCTATGGGAAACATTTTGTGAGCCGCTAGCTTTTTGTATTCTTTCCACCCCCAGATTTATATCCATTTATCTGTCGATATGTTGTATATCCCAGAAAATGTAAGCTCCTTGAAACAGTGATTAAGTTGTTTTTTACACTATTGTATCACCAGTACTTCACACAGTACCCTGCTTCATAAATGTTGTTGAACTAACTATAATAGCTGGAATTTATATACTGCTTTAAGGTTTGCAAAGCATTTTATATTTGAAAATCTCCCAATAGCAAAGGCATATAAGAACTCTTGTTATTCCCATTATAAAGCTGAAGAAACCGACTGAGAAAGGGTGAGAGATTTGCCTGAATTTACACTAAGTGAGAAAGGAGTTTGAACTTAGTTCTTCCTGACTCTAAAACTTATGTTCTATCCATTATGACACCTGGGGCTCTGGGAATTGTTTTATTTTTAAAAGTTATTTGTTTGTTTTCAACATTCACTTTTTATAAGATTGTGAGTTCTAAATTTCCCCCTTCTTTCCCTCCCCTTCCCAAGACAGCCTGCAAGCTGTTATAGGTTACATATATACAATTATTTCCACATTAGCCATGTTGGGAAAGAAGAATCAAAAGGAAAAAGTCATGAAAGAAAAAAAGAGAAAATAGTATGCTTCTAATATAGTAGGATCCTGTGGCCCTTGTATAGAGTTCCTACTGACTCAAGCAAGATGATGATAGCACTATGAAGATGTTAAGGATGGAGTCGACCTTGTGCCCCATAGATTTATCACTGTCTAAACCCTTTGATATTCTCAGTGCCTAAAACCAAGGCTCAAAGCATGTGCAAGCAGACAAGAATACCTCAGAAATACACACAAATCAGGGAAATAGAGTGATACATAGGAAATGTCACTCAGTAACAATACCTAATAAAAAGAACTGCATTATACTGACATAAAGAAGTCTCACCTAACTCTATAGTAGCTCTCTTCCTCTTTGAGACAATAAACTCACTGACTACAATATAAAGGTTGAAACTGTAACCCAGAGTTGGCTAGAGGGTACAGTAGACAGAGGAATGGACTCCGGAATACCTGAGTTCAAATCCTATTTTCAGACACTACCTGCATGACCTTGGGCAAAGCATTTAACCTTTCCAAGGATGAGAAAAATCTCTGTTTCCTAACACATCAAATAGAGCTAAAAAGAGTACATACCTTCCATTGTTGTTTTCAGGATCAAATGTGAATGTGTTTGTGAAGCATTTAGCACAATGCCTGACACATTGGAGGTGTTTAATAAATACTTGTTTTTTTCCTACCTTCCTATAATGAATATTGTGTACCAAGTTCTGTATCTGCATGTCTTTATTTCCCACAGGCAGCCTTAGAGTGGGCTAGATGTTGATGTGGTCCTCACTTATATGGCTGTGAGGCTGCTTACAGGATCCCATGAATTCCTTTAGGTAACCATTGCTGGATTGGTAAATAAACATTTCTAACTGTGAAATGTTTGTTCTATAGACAAATAGCCAGAGAGTCCACTGTGTAAAAGATCAAAACTTGAAAATGAACAAACACAATATTTGATCCAATACATATTTATTGAAGGCTTTGTTATGGATATATCAATATGATAATAGCATTTTCATTCTCCTGCCTGGCATACCTCACATCTTTAGCTGAGACTTCCTAGAATGACACAAGAAATTCCAAGAGGTTCACGGAGCTCTGAGCTTTAGAGAAAAGTTAGGAAAGTTGTTGCAACTTCAGTAGCTTTCAAAAAAACCTCAACTTTGCAAAGATGATACTTCTCCTGATTATACTTCCTCTTTTATATTTGGAATGCAATCAAGAGACAATCAAAAACAGCATGATTCCATTATAGATGGTAGCATATGGTGGTAGAAATTTATTGTTTCCTTTATTGGTATTTTGTTGGGCTTTTCTTGCTAATATCTCTTCCCTCCAGGGTTAAAATGCACATGTACGTATACATACATATATACAGAGAAATCAACAGTCCTTCATAGATGGGGTGCTGTCCTGCTTATTCCTATATTTCAAGTGTCCCTTCAGGGGACCAGACCAGAATAGATAAAGGAAAAGCATATTTACTCAAAAATATCTTTCTATTTCAACAATTAGAGAGTCACTTGAAAACAACACAGTCCTATTTAAAAGTCTCCTGTTTCCCTTATTTCTAAGGAAATTTAATAATATCTCATTAAGTACATGATATTGATAAGAACTGGAGATATAAACATGAAATAGCAGGCATGTTACCATCAAGAAAATTACAATCTAATAAGAGAAATAACTCATATACATAAATCATTGTGCTACAAAGGAGAATATGAGTGAAAAGGAGATATCCAGATAAAGTCCTATAAGAAATTTTAGGAGGAGAAATCTTTTTAAATTGGTGTCATGATGGAAAGTTTCATAGATGAGGTGGTATGTGAATTAGCCTTTGACAGAAGAGAAAGACTGAAATAGGTAGGGAAGGAAGGAGGAAAGTCTATCCTAAGTATGGGAGACAGTGAGAGTAAAGGGTTGGAAATAAGATCATCAGATCATAGATTTTCCCTGGAAGGGACCCCAGAAGATTATCTAGGCCAATCTTCATATTTTATACATATGGAAACCGATTTCTCTGCCAAGCAAAGAGATTTGACAACTAGAACAAGAGCAATTTAGAATCTAAACTAATCTGCAAAATTTTATGGAGGAGGATGGCAGAAGTTTATGAGCTCTGATGTCTCATAAAATAGTAAGAAGTGGTAGAAGGGAAAATGAGTTAGCAAGAAGTCTGGCATGTGACCAGATTGAGCCAGATCATCTCAGGAGCATTTTAAGATAAAACAGGAAGAAAAACACATACAAAAAAGGAAAAAAAAACCCCGTCAACACTTCTATAATTATTGCTTGTTACACTGTCAAAGACAGGTACATTTGTGATCTAATATCACATTCTTTGCCTCCTCTCCCACCCAGCCCCTATGTGATACCTGATGAGGTACTAAAGTAAGTAAAGAAAGGAAGTTTAGAAGGAGCAAAGTATGTACTTAGACAAATGTATGTTGGAGGTATCAGAAGTTTTAGGAAACTGAGAAATAATCTCTCAAGGCATCTGAAACAGTGGTGAGATGGCAGATCAAATAGCATTGAAGTAGGAAAGCTGGAGTTGGAAGAAATTTGAAGCAGGAAGTTCAACTGGGAAGCTATTGATATTAACCTACTCACATGAATTCACTAATATTCTAGCTTTGGGTCCACTTGAACTTCATGGTATGTATTTCTCTGCTTTTGTCTGTCTGGTTCTGTCACTCTCTCTCCCTCCCACAGCCTACTTTTCTATCAGTCTGTCTCTATCTCTGTGTGTTTCTCTCTGTCTCTCTGTCTCTGACCTGCTCCTCCTACCCCACTACATACAGACACTAATGTGGCCGAGAACTGTTCTATTCATACACTCCATCTTCCAAGGTCTCAACATCACTGTCCACAGAGCTGATATCACCATATGTGAATGGGATGTACATATAATATCGGACCTTTATTTTGTCATCATCATCATCATCATTAATATTATTTAACATTTAAAAAACATTTTCAATTCCAAATTTCAAATTCTCTCCCTTCCTTAAGTATCAGCTTCTGCCAGCCTTAGAAGCCATTTTTGTCTACTCTTACAAAAATTCAGGACCTAGATGATCACTTATCTTGGCATAGGCCTCATTGATTCCTTTCTACTGTGATCTTCTGACCGCTACCTCAACATCAAGAGAATCACTGCTCCATGTTCCAATCATTCTCTCTTTTTCATTACAGTTCCCTCAGCTACTATAAAACACCTTGGCATTCTGTTTTATAAACTAGGACCTGAACATCCTCTTCAAAAAGATGATCACCAGTGGTCAGGAAAATGTCATAATTCTCTTTCATAAGCCAGTTTGCAAATAGGGATTAGAGGCAGTTGTACAATGTATTCTGCAATTCTAAGAAAATATCAAACAAGTGATAGGGAAGCTCTGAATTAGGATGGTAGGAATGTGACTGGAATGAAAAGGATGGAAACTAAAGATACATAGAGATTATAAAAAGGACTTGGCAACTCATAGGAGAAAAGTATTAGCAAAAGTCCAGGGACAAAGATGATTCCATGAGGTTGAGTAAGGGTGGTGGCTTTATCATCAGAAAAATAAGGTTCCAAATAAAATGATGTCAACTAATTGGGTACTGCTGCCTCTTTGTGAGTCACTGTAGATCAAAATGTCAAAAAAAGAATATAAAAGTCAAGGTAAGAAAGATTATTCCTTAACTTCATAAAATCAGACAGACTTTTCAAACTCTAACGGATGAATTCTTAAAATAAAGACTAAGCTACAAAGCCTATAGTAGGATATTTATTATTTATGGAAAATGTAATTTGTTTTAAATTTTGTCATTATTCTTCTAAAAAACAATGTGCATTTTAGTCAGAATATAATAGAATAAAAAGTTTTTTTTATCACAGTGAAGAAAAACACATAATAGAATGCAATAGAATATTATATACTTATTATGGTAAATAACCTGACAACAAAGATGACTAAGAATTCTATAATTTGTAAATAAATGCAAAACCTACAGATTACATTTCTTTTTAGCTCACTGAAGAGAAGATAGTACCCACATTAGTAAAATGTGCTTCTTCCTTTAACTTCTTACATTACTTTAATAATGTTTATAACTAAGGTTTCCTGACTCCTACTTTGGTATTCACCATATTGGTGCAGGCCTTCATTAGTTCATGCCTGGAATATTATAATAGCCTTCTGGTTGGCTTCCCTTCCTCAAATCTTTCCCAACTCCAGTCAGTTATTCATTCAGCCATCAAAGAGATTTTTCTAAAGTGCCATGTCTGACCATGTCATTACCTGTTCAACAAACAGCGTTTATCTATTGACTCTAGGATGTAATGAAATGATCCTGTAGGATGAAATGTAAAATCCCTTGTTTAGCTCTTAAAGGCTTTCACTACCTTATCCCTTACTAAATCTCCAGTCTTATATCTTACTCCTCTCCTCCTTCTCTAGATCCATTGACTCTGGCCTCCTTGTCCTACCTCTCACAAGACATTCTTCCCAACTCCATGCATTTTCATTGGCCTGGAATTCTCTCCCTCCTCATCTCTAATCCCTTGGTTTCTTTAAAGTCTCAGTTCCAATCCCACTTTCTTAAAGAAGTGTTTCTAGGGGATGGCTAAGTGGTGCAGTGAACAGAGCACCAGCCCTGAAGTCAGGAGGACCTGAGTTCAAATTTGACCTCAGACACTTAACACTTACTACCCTTGTGACCTTAGGCAAGTCACTTAACCCCAAATGCCCTCCCTTCATAAAGGAAAAAAAAAGTGTTTCTAGCATCCTCTCCTCTCTCAGACTTTCTATTGTATCAGTATGGGGAGCTCCCTGTGTGGGTATGCCTGCCACAGTTAAGGATTAATAATCTAATTCTAATAGGTAACAATTAATTTATAACCTTAGGGTTGCCTGGGAAGATGTAAAAGGTTATACATTGCTCATAGTTATATGGTTACTCTACGTCAGAGGCAGAACTTCAGCCCATCTCTTCCTGACTTCAAAGTTAACCTTCAATATATGATGTCCTTGTTTTCCTGTGGAGTCATTTGAAATTGGTAAATGAGAGGGAAAAACATACACTTCTTATTACATAGCAGCATGTAGAAACCCATCTAGAAAAAAGACTGCAGTGTTTGTCCAGGTTTTAGCTTCTAGCCACACTTTGTAAGAGCCAGATTCAATAAAATGACAGAGGGAAGTCAAGGAGTCCCTCAAGGGCCTGTTTTAGGTTCAGGAGGACAGGTAACAGTGTACAATGCTGCCTGTGATTTTTGTATGTGCAGATGAAATTAAGGAAGCCTAAAGACTTTTTGGAATAGCTTCTTGGATGGACAAAGAAGTCTGTCTCATCATTGAATGTGCTATAATAGCTATGTAACAGATGGTGTATAAGTACATTGAAGTTTTTTGTCTAGCTACATGAAATAAACATGCCAATGAAATAATTTTCATAAAGAATTGTAAAGTCTAACATATTTAAAAGGAGAGAGAGAGAGAGAGAGAGAGAGAGAGAGAGAGAGAGAGAGAGAGAGAAAGAGAGAGAGGAGGAGGAGGAGGAGGAGGACGAGGAGGAGGACGAGGAGGAGGACGAGGAGGACGAACTACTGATCATTTTGTCACATCTTAGATTATAGGAGGGCTAGTCTGCCTAAATCACTGCTACTTGTTTTTCAACTTACCCTTCAGATTTTAAGGCTCTGACATGTTGTCATCGAACTTTTCAGTTCCATTTAAGAGCTGCTTTGGTTATGCTACCTGTAGCATTGATAGCTTTGTCTTCACTTTTCATATGATGGTTATGTTTTTTTACAAGTATACTATCTCTCTAGTTCAGAAGGATCTAAAGAAAGGTTCAGAGTTTTAAAAAGCCTAAGATAAGGTCAAAATGGATACATGACCTATATATAAAGATTGATATTACAAGAAAATTTGAAAAGTATATTACTTATCCTACTTATGTATAGGCAAACTCTTATGAATAAACAAGAAATAGAGAGCAGAATGAGGTATAAAATGAATAATTTCAATTACATTAGATCAAAAAGCTTTTTTTTTAGAAATACAACAAATGTAGTCAAGGTAAGAAGGAAATCAGAACATTAGTGAAAAATTATAATTTCTCAGATCAAGGTCTCATTTCTCAAATATATAAATGACATTGTCAAATCTATAAGAATGTCATTCCCTAATTGACAAATGGTCAAAAGACACAAATAGGCAGTTTTTCAGTGAAGAAATCAAAACAATTTTAGTCATATAAATTGCTCTAAATCATAATTGATTAGAGAAATGAAAATTAAAACAACCTGGAGATATCATTTTATACTTATCAGATAGGCCAAAATGAGTGTGGGGGAAAGCAACAAATGCTTGAAGTGAGTGGAAAATTGGGACACTCATTCATTGTTGGTGAAACTATGAACTTATCCAACCATTTTGGAGAGCAATTTGGAGTTATGCTCAAAGATTTATTAAATTGCTTATTCCCTTTGGTCCAACATTAGCACAACTAGTTCTATTTCTAAAGATGTTTAGGAGAAAAGGAAAAAAATTGCCTACACATTCTAAAATATTTATAGGAGCTCTCTTTGTGGTGACAAAGAACCAGAAATTTCAGGGATGCCCATCAATTGGGGAATGGTTGAACAAGTTATGGCATACGATTGTGATGGAATACTACTGTGCTAAGAGAAATTATGCACTTGATGGTCTTAGGAAACATGGATAGATTTGCATGAAATAATGAAAAATGAAATGAGCAGAACCAAGAAAACATTGTATACAGTAATAGCAATATTGTTTTAAAAATTACTTTAAGAGAATAAGTCATTTTTACTGTTATAAATGTTCAAATTAACTACAAAGGAATATGAAGGAAGGTGCTATCTGCATCCAAAGAAAGAACCGATTAATAGAAATATGCATAGAATAGCCACACACACACACACACACACACACACACACACGCACGCACATGCACATGTGCACACACACACATCTAATGGTAGCCATCTGGGGGGTCATGGAGGGAAGAATGAAAAAGGAAAAAAATGTTTCAAGATAACTTTATCATATCTTTAAAAGGAATAGCAAATTGTGCATAATAGATTTTCAGTTCCATGAGCAATTAAATATTTATTATACTATTTTATAGAAATTCTTATTTTATTCCACAAATAAAAATAAAATATATGTTCTTAAAAAGACACACACACACACACAGTCTACCTGGTGATATAGGAACAATCCGTGCCTGTGAAATATGGTTAACTGGTCCATTTAGGGGAAAACATGCTCAGCCTCATTATAATTATGAGCTAAACAGAGGTGAAGTTTCAAGAAATATTTTGCGGAATTGAATGAGAAATATTATTTGAAATACCAAAAATATCTATGTTCTGAGGTAGTGTGGTATAATGGATAGAGTTCTGGACTTTGCATCAGGAAGCCCTCAGTACTGAATCCATCTCCCTTCCACCCCCACCCCCCACCCCCAATTAATAGCTGTAACACCTTAGATAATTCACTTAAATCTCCTTGTGCTCCAGTTCATTTTCCATTTGTAAAATCAGGATATTGATCTGGATAACTTCTAGTATCCCTTAAGTTCTAAATCTATGATTCTATGAGTCCAAGGTATCCTAATAGTGAATAAGCAATAAAATAAATAAGTAATAATAAATTAAAAAAATAAATTAATAAATCCTACCAGCTGAATGTGGTCACATGGAGCCTGTGGTGGGAGGCTTGTTTTTCAGGAATGCCCACACCTTGGTGCTTTGTGATTGGGCAGTGGGTCAAGAAGGTTGTTACATTCTGGCTATGCAATGCCTTATGGGAGGCTTTGCTTTGGGGCTCACTTTGAGAAGTGTGTGATTTGACCAGATGAGACTCTGGGCAGCCGTTGAGAGCTACCCCATCTCCCTGGCTTTGGAAAAAACCTAGAAATTGATGCTTCCCTCTCTGGTAACTATGATTTGGTATGGGTGTAATGGTTGGACAGTCGGAGGCCTGTCTGCTTGAAATGTTTCTGTCTGTATACTCTAAAATTCAGGGTGCTGACCTTTTTCCCCTGAGCTAGGTAAATGATATGTTTGATTCATTAAAGCAAGATTGTTAACCCATTTTGTGTTGCTTCCTCTAGAAAAGCAGATCCAGCAACCTGTGCTGGCAGCTACCCTGGGGATGCTGGGGTGCTTGCTGCTACAGATCAACTGTGAATATCTTAGCTATTATCAGCAATAAAATGATAAAAGACAATTCTGAGGGATAAAAAATACTAACGACCTCTAGAGAAAGAACTAGAACCTGAATATAGATAGAAACATGCTTTAAAAAAAAAACAAACTTTGTTTTTCTTTGTTTTATTTTGTTAATTTGGGTGTGTATTCTCTTCTGCAGAAAAGTTGTTTTGCACAACTGCACATGTATAATCTACATGAAATTACTTGCCTTGTCATGGAGGGGAAAGGAGAGGGAGGAAGGGATTTAGAACTCAAAAATTATAAAAATGATTGTCAAAAACTGTTTTTCCATGTCATCTAGAAAAAATAAAAACATTCTTAGAAATAAAATAAGTTCATCTTTTATTTTAAAAATCTCATTCATTTAAAAACACTCAAAGTTTTATGAGTAATGATTTTCTTACCATAAATCTGAAAATGCTAGAAACCTCAGGAAAACACATCCAACTAACTTCCTAGTCAAATTTTCCAGAGATAAACTTCCAAACTTTCAAGTTTTTTATACAAATGAAACTTGAACTTTGAACCCACTGTACTCTTTTAGTAAATGAGGAAGTCATTTGGGGAGTGGGAGAACTGGGAAGAAAAATTCTTTCTTCGAAGAAATGATTTAGCAAATATGAAGGTTTGCCTCTTTAAATACTTTAGACACAATTTCAAATAAACTAAATCTCAAATAAACACAATATATCTATTTAAGTTCTATTTTTAATCCTTACAAGTCTCAACAAGCTTGATATTTTTAAACTAGGATGCTGGAAAAAAACATTTTTATTTTTAAATTGTCCTTTGTAAGTTGGTAGCTACAAGGTTTATTTTTTGAACAGCTGCTTCTGTTGAGTACATATTTCTAATTTTTTGAACAGTTTTCCTTTTGGTTGGTATAGAAGACTTCAATAGGATGGAAATCTCAGGGAGGGAAATTATAATATGCCGGAGAATATTGTATTTGGATAATGTTATGGTTACAAAGACTCAGATTTAGGTTTATAATCCACATGAACAAAATAAATACTAAATGAAGAATAATATACATTAAAACAATCTGCACTCATCATTTGGGGTTTAACCAACCTTTCCATATAACTGGATCAAATAAACACATTTTCAAAAATAGAAATAATAAAAAAAAAAACCTTAATCTATGCTCCATTGGCTACTTAAAGGAAACGCATTATCATTATTCATGAGGTTATAATGGATCTGTGCCTTTCCTAGAACTCCTGGGTTTAAAGAATCCTACTGCCATGTTAGCGGTTTAAAAATTTAAGCTTGAGAGTTTAAGAGATGCTGTGAATTGTTATAGATGATTTATTATGTGGGGTTTTATGACTTTGAGATTACTAAAATTGTAAAATGCTGTTTTATATTTAAGGATTTTCTGCCTGTTCCTTTGGGGACAGGGGTGTGCAGGAACAAGTTCTAACCCATTGTGAGAGCCAGTTGTTACTTTTAGACAGGAAGGCATTTATACCTCAAAAATTTCTAAGCACTACAAATCAAGGCTTGATTTATTCTTCTGTTGATTTTCTAGACTTAAGAAAGTGTTGATGGTACAGATTAAATTTAAAAATATGTATGCACATATATTATTTTTTTCTTTTTCTAGTGAGCCTGGTTTTAAAATACTTGCTAGACCATCCCTATCTTCTATAAAAATCCTTTGAGCTCAACAAGACTGCAGTAAAAAGCTCAGGAAGTCAAGTCACCATAAGACTGGAGGCCTGCTGACTATATGCTAATAAAAATAAAAATAATATAATGACTGGAATTTTGTGTAGTGCTTTAAGGTTATAAAGTGCTTTGCAACCATTATCTCATTTGAGCCTCACAATAACTTTGTTTGGGAAAGAAACTTCATTATATCAAGAGGCTAGAGCAATTTCAGTGAGAAGGCTGGGTCTTTGTTAATAGGTGGAGGCTTGAATGCTAATTTGACTTGGTTACATTCATACTAACAGCACAGCCTAGACAGAGAAGCTGGAGAACAGGACCATTCTGAGAAGAGTTGGGAACTCCCCAAGAGCTTCTACACAGGAGATGAGAATGCATAATTGCCGGGAAGAATAGGGAATTACTTACCTGTCCTGCTGAAATAGGTTAGTACCTAATGGGGCCACCAAGTTTTTAAATAGGACTTCCTACAAATGGCTGACAACTTAAGCATTAAAGGAGAATAGATACATGTCAAACATCCTAATGACAACTCAGTAGTAGAGAAATGAAGGTATCCTTCTCTAATCATTCATCCTGGCATGCCAATAACCCTAGGTTAGGAAATGCTATATCTAAGCATAACATTAACACATCTTATTAGGTGGATCCTAGAAAGCTGAAATAGCTTCATAGATGGGTCAGGCAAAAGTCTAGTATGTTTGTCATTTGTCTAGTCTCAGATACTCTTTAAGATAATAACAGAACCAATTTGTTTTTAGGAAATCCTTTAAAGGTTAGCTATTAAGATAATTGTTTACTAAGATCAATTAGATTCATACCAAAATTGAAGAGTTCAATATTAGGAAGAAATATATATGTTATCTTATTAATAACAAAATAATAAAAGAACCAATAGATACAGAAAAATTACTTTGAGAAAATAAAATACTCATTTACATAAAAGATGCTAAAAACAGCAACAAAAGGACCATTTGTTAATGTGATCAAAAATACTTATGGAAAAATAACTGAGCAGTGTTTCTAAGGGAACAACATTGGAAATTTTCTCAGTAAGATTAGTAGCAAAGGATGCCCATTCTCTCCACTATCATCTGCCATAGTGTTACAAATTCAAGTTATTTCATTCAAACAAACAAATCAATTAAAGGAATTTTCAAAGGCAAACACGGTAAATTATGTTTATTTGTAGGTAATATAATGGTTTACTTAGAGTACAACAGGGAATCAAAATAAAATAAAGACAACTAATTGTAATTAATTAGCAGAATATAAAATAAATCCTTTTAAAGTGTTATTAACAAAACCCAGAGGGCAAATAAAATGGGAAGAGGAATTAAATTCAAAACAAGTATGCATTAAATATCTGGAAATTCACAATAGTTTTCAAAAATAAAATAAGACCTAAATAATTGAAGAGATGTTAGAATATTCAGGGTCAACCAATATGACAATGATACTTCTTAAATTACTCTAATTCAGGCAGATTATCAAAGGCATACTTTATGACTGAAAGTATCAAAATTTAGTTGGAGAAATAAAAAAAATAATAAAAAGGGTATCTATGTGTGGTGCTATGTATTTCAAACTATATCACAAAAGCAATTTGAAAATATGGTACAGGATGAAAAATTTTTTAAAAGTAGATTATTGGTCTTAACCATATGAACAATTCTTTTTTAAAATTTTTTTTAATTGCCACTCAATGGCATTTATTTTTCCAATTACATAAAAAATAAGTTTTCAACATTCACTTTACAAAATTTTGAGTTTCAATTTTTTTCTTCCTTCCCTTTCCCTCTCCCTAATATAAACTGATATAGGATATACATATACTATCATATCAAACATATTCACATGAAAAATTCTTAAGGGGAAAACAACAAACAAAAAATCATGTTCATAGCTGGCTTCTGCTTTTTGAACCCAAGATCATAAACCATAGGAACAGGGACTTTTAATTCAATGAAAAATTCTGGAAAAACTGGAATATGGTCTGAAGAAAAATAGATTTAAACCAACAGCTTATATAGTGTGCCACAATAAATTCAAATTAATGAACAATCTAATTGTAAAAAAAAATCACACCATAAAAATATTAGGGAAGAGAAAGTTATAACTTTTAGAACTATGTATAGGAGAAAAATGTATAATCAAGCAAAGGATAAAATATATTATGAAAGACAAAATAATATCAATTATACAATATTTTAAAAGCTTTTACATAAATAAAAATTAAGGTAGAATTGAAGGAAAAGTTACAGATGAGGGGAAAAACTTTTACAAATATACTTCAGTCAGTCAGTAAAAAATTATTAAGTGAGTAATTTGTGCTAGTTACTGTGCTAAGTGCTAGGGATACAAAAAGAATCAAAAGACAATCTCTGCCCTTAAGTAGTTTATAATTTAATTGGGAAAACAAAAAGCAACCAAATATATAAAACAATGCTCCCAACAAAAAGAAAGTAAATAAAAAATTAAAAGTAAGAGGGGTTTGGGTAAGTTTCCTAAGAAAAAGGTATTAAAACTCTGACATCCACGATCTACAGGAAAAAGACATAAAGTCATAAAATTAAGATCCATTTCCTAATTGCCAAGTGGTCCAATGATAGGAATGATTTGATTTTTGTAAAGCAAAAATAGATAATCAACAACCACCTTAAAATAATGTTCAAAATTCACTAATACACATGGGATTGATTGAATAAGTATGAATGTAATGTTATTTATTTTCTTGTAAGGAATTAAAAATACACAAAATTGAGGAGGAAAAAAAATATGAGAAGGCATTTGTGAACTTATGGAAGATGAAGAAAGCAGAGTCAAGATTAAAATATATAGGATTACAAAAATAAGAATAAATATGGAGAACAAAAGAAACTTAAAATGATTGGTTTGACTTTGAAAGATAAAGGATATATTCTTTCACAACTAGTAATAAGTGTTCTGGGGCTCCATGCTCTATTATTACCCTTACAAATTACTAGCCATTAGGAAAGGAAACTCAGCTAGGGACAAGAAAAACACTTGGATCCATTAATTTTCTCCACATTTTTTTCTCTGGAAACTATTTTAAATCAGATAGTGAGTCTGGACCCTAATAATCTCCCTCAGAAGGGCTCAGAAGACTTTATGTGTTTACCAACATGTTTAATTTACCACTAAGAAATGTTTTTTGTCATTACTAAAAATAAAATTCAATCTAGATTGAATATTTTTAAAATATTAATATTTCTTAAACCAGTTTCTAAATATTTAGGCCTATCATAAATGGTAGTTATTCCTCTTAGTTGTAAGGATGAAATCTAAGAATTTGTGATACTACGATATCTGTAATTTTGGAATTTATATGGACAGACTGAATTCAGAATAAAAATGGGTTTTCTTCTACTATTTAATATTATAGACATTACTGGTAGCCCACATCCAAGGAAGGACCAACTCCTTACTTTAAATGACTCATTACTGAGATTAAATTGATCAATAAGGTTGCTTTGTTTTGCTTTATTTTTCTCTTTTGTTTTCCTTCTGAAATTATTTTTCTGTTTTGAAAAGAGGGTGGAGAATTATTTACTGAGGAATGATCTGGAATGATGCTCTTATAAAACTTACTTTAATCACTATTGCAAATTACAGTGATTAAAGTAACTTTTATAAGAGCATCATTCCAGATCAATCACGTGGTTTTTAAATCTGGAAAATATATAGAAGTTATCAATGTTGAATAGTTTTATAGGAACCACTTAGCCTTCTTTAAATAGTAAATGAACGCTACACATAAGTACTAATAACTAGTCCTTTTTCACTCTTAATGCTTTGAAATTAATGCTTAAAGAGAGCCAAATTCTTTTGCTGTTTTTCATTTGAGAATATGGCGTCCATTATCATTAAGGAAAGTTGTGGCCTGTGCATATTTCTGTATGTAATTCATTTGTAAGTTGTTAGGCTTAGATATCAAGTTACATGAAAGCCAAAAACAATACATAAAACAGAGAAGTAACTCACAAAATTGATGCTACACTGAAATCAGCAGAGACCAATCTTCAAACACAGAGACTTTGCCAGTGATTTACAGAGCAAACAGATGGACTGTTTTAGAGAAGTTTGCCCCTGCTGGGTGCAATGTTTATTGGAAGTTCTTAAAAAAATAAACGAATTCTGAGCTTCTGGAGGAATAGATCCTATGGAGACATAGCTCAATGTGAATACCTTATTCCTGGCTGAACAAACTAACAATTTCAGTTAGAGTGGATTTGATTTGATTTTTAAGGATGGCACTGTCTTCCATTTGCTTTCTGAATCTTTATTGCTTTTAATTATTTGCTGCATAAGAGACACATTCACTAGCTGACAAAATCAGCAAAGTAACTTCTAATTTCTTTATATCTTCTTTAAAAATGTCTTAAAAAGAAAACAAAACTATATAAGAAGTATAATCATTTTTATTAAATTGCTTAAGTAGATTAGATGTCATTTCTTGATATCTGTAAGGATTAGCTAAAAAAGTCCTTATGGGATGGTTCTACAGAGTAAGATTCAAACTAAAGATTGAAGGCAAACATTAACCTTGAGGGCTGTCAAAAAAGGTGCCTTTGGCCTTTATAGTGAATTTCTATTTTTGTTACAATATCACACAGTGATTTCTTTGAAGTGCTCTTCAATTCATGAATATTATGAGGCAGTTTACAATGACTAGCCAATCAGACAGGCAGACTGGTTTAACAGATTAAACCCTGTAATTTTACACCTCAAAATGGAATTAAATGATCTACAAGTTTTGAACCTTACCCTTGAATTGCTCTGCTTAAACTAAATAAAAACAACTCTTTCTTAATTTGATTTGAATAAACTTTAATTTCATTATTATATGATTTTGTGGTCTAAAGGTTAAGGTATTATAGCAGGAAGAACATGGACATGGAGTCACTGAACCATCATTGTTAAATATCTACTATGAGATCGTTCCTGGAAATGCCAGGATGAAAGGCAAAGTCTTTGCCCATAAGGAGTTTACAGTTTATCTGGGGGAGATAACATATATAAAATTATATGTGTATGTATATATATATATATATATGTATATATATATATATATAGATAGATAGATATGTGTGTGTGTGTGTATAAAATAGTCATATTGGGGGAAGACACCACTAGATATGGTTACATATCTAGTACTCATCAGAATGAAGATGATAATTAACTGTGTGAGCTGATACAGTCACAGAGAGTAAAAAAAAAAAAAAGAGATCATTAACGACAGAGCTTTGGCAGGGTATGTCCATAGTTAGAAGGCATGATATGGATAATGATATAGATATAAGACTGAGAAGGAATGGTCATATAGGTGGGCGAGAAATAAGAGAGAGTAATTTCATGAAAACCTAGAGAGGAGAGTGTATCTAGGAGGAGAGGTCAATCAGTCATGTCAAATTCTTTAGAAAAGCCCTTACCTTGAAAAATACCAGTTTTCTATTGCCATCATTCGAGCCTTTACCCTTTCCTCAGCTTGGACCAGGTAGTCTGCCCTAACCAGACCAATCACTTACCCCCCTATCTTTGCCCACAGAACTTTTCCACAGCTGGGAACACTTTAAATGCTACCTCTTACCTACTAACTCGATTCCTCTGTCTCCTATCTGCTTCAAATAAATCACCCAGGGCCTCACAGAATACAGCACAGTTCCAGGGAGGGTTTTGCAGGATTTAATTACCTGCATTCCTCACTGGATGTCATTTCAACCAGAGGCGCTGTGCCCGAGCACATTCCTTGGTTGATCCTGTCATCTTCTTATATTTTCCCATGTCAGTTATTTAGAACCCCAAACTAGACAACCCAAACTTGCTATTCTGTTACTTGCTCTCATCTCTCTTGACACTATTCTCCTAATGTTCTACTCCAGATCTTCTCTTTTCTTCTGATATGATTTCTGCTTCATAATTGGCAGATTTCCTTTCATCTTAAATCCCTTCTTTTCCATGCCTATCTTCTAGCACACAGTAAGCATTTAATAAACGATCATTGATTTATTCATTAATTCAGTAACCCTGGCCTACTGGTTATTCTACAAGCAAGACACTCTTTCTCTCAGCTTGAGTATTTTCTATGCCTTTCCTACATGTCTATAATGCTCTCCCTTTTCAATGCTACCTCCCAACTTCCCTGGTTTCCTTTATGCCCCAATTAAAATCCTGCATTTTATAGGAAGCCTTTCTCAACTCCTCTTAATTCTAGTGCTTGTGCTCTTAATTATTCATTATTTATCCTACATACAACTTGTTGCTTTTCAGTCATTGTTCCGTTGTGTCCAGCTCACTGTGACCCTATTTGGGGTTTTCTTGGCCAAGACACTGGAGCAGTTTGCCATTTCCTTTTCTAGCTCGTTTTACAGATGAGAAAACTGAGGCAAATTAAGGGTTAAATAACTTGCCCAGGGTCACACAAGTAAATATTTGAGGCCAGATTTGATCTCAGGCCTTCCTGACTCTAGGCCCTGATCTATTCATTATCCCACCCAGCTGGCCATATATAGCTTACTTTGTCCATATTTGTTTGCTTGTTGTCTTCCCTATTAGATTATAACATTCTTGAGGGCAGGCATCTCTCTCTCTCTCTCTCTCTCTCTCTCTCTCTCTCTCTCTCTCTCTCTCTCCCTCTCCCTCTCTCCCCTTCCTTTTGTATCTCCAGCACCTAACACAGTGCTTGGAACATAGAAGGTACTTAATAAATATTTATTGAGTGACTGAAGCATTCACTGATGACTTCAGTCTTACCTCACTTACCCTTTCCATCATTAACTATACTTTCTCTCATACCCCATATTAACTAGCCACTGGCAGAGAGTCAGAACATTTGCTCAACATTGCTACTTCCAGACTTTCCTATTACCACTACCACTCAGCAACTCCTCTTCTTTGAGTTTTATTTGACCTAAATTGATCTCCCAATCCAGATCCTGGTGGGCATTATCTATTGATTGCCCCAGGAATTTTCTTTCATTTTTCAGTGGATGTAATGCCTGGCTCACAGCCTTTTTCTTCATCTCAGTTCTTGCCTTCATAATAGGTGGCTTCAATATAAACTTTGAAGGTACTTCAAATACCCTAATTTCCTAGTACATTAATCTACTCAGTTTCGATGACTTACTGCTCTACTTCAGTTAAGCTATACACAAAGACATCTTGCTATCACCCACATCTTACTTCCATATTCACTACCTTTAACATTCCTTCATCAGATTGTAATCTTTTATCATTCCATCTGTCCAAATGCCTTATCTGACATTCTTTGTCCTCACTCTGACCCACCATTTCTTGACACCACAGTTCTTCCTTAAGATATGCTTTTTTTCCCCCAAATGCTGTATTAGCTTTTGGTTTACATCATTCATTTGCTCCAGATTTTGAGTTACAATTTCCCCCCGTTTTTCCCCTACCCACCACCCTAGAAGAGCAGTCCCATAGTATATCCCCTCATCCAATATGCTCTCTCCCATATCTTCTCCCATACCTCCTTCAACTTTTCCATTAGGGCAAGATGAATCCCTGTGCCCCAATGCCTGCACATCTTATGTCCCAGTTACATGCAAAATAGGATTAATAATAGTATTTATATATATTTGAAACATTTAATTTTAAAACTTCGAATCCCAGATCCATTTCCTTTGTCCCTTGTCACCCACTCCCACTGGGAAGATAAGCAATTCAGTATACATTGTACATGTATAGCTATGCAAAACATTTCCATAGTAGATATATTGTAAAAGACTGACTATATTTCCCTCCCACCTATCCCACCCCCCATCTGGTTCATTCCCTACTTTAATCCATACCCTCTTCAAAAGTGGGTGCCTCCAACCTCCCCTCCACCCAGCATGCCCTCCCCTTTATCCTCCCCTTCTCATATGCCTCACCTTTACTCTTCTGCAGGGTGAGATATCCAATTTAGTGTGTAAGTCATTCTCTCCCTGAGCCAAATTCAATGGGAATATGGTTTTACCTTTTTGCCTTCCTGTTCTTCCCCTCCCTTGTAACCATTTCCCCTTGCCTCTACTTTATTCTGTCTCTCCCCATCTCCTCTTGCCACATTCCTCTCTCACCTCTTACCCTCACCCCTTAAGTATCATCCCTTCCCACCAAATTCGACCTGTGCCCTCTATCCATGTATACCTGTAAACATATATACACGCATACCCATATATATTCATATGCCCATATACCTTCTTCAATTATTTTCATACTGAGAAAGGTTTCATCAGTCACAGTTAATTGTTTTGCCATGTAGGAATGTAAATAGTTCAACTTTGATAAGTTCCTTTTGATTTTTTCCCCCTGTTTAACTTCTCAAGTATCTCTTGCTTCTTCTGTCTGAATGTCAAATTTTCTATTCAACTCTGGTTTTTTCCTCAAGAATGCTTGAAAGGTCTCTATTCCACTGAATGACCATATTTTCTCCTGAAACAAGATACTCAGTTTTGCTGGGTAGGTAATTCTTGGTTTTAATCCCAGGTTGTTTGCCCTGTGGAATATCATATTCCATGCCCTTCAGTCCCTCAGTGTAGAAGCTGCCAGGTCCTGTGCTACTTTGGTTGTGTTTCCACAATATTGAAATTGTTTCTTCCTGGCTGCTTGTAGTATTTTCTCCTTGATCTGGGAATTCTGGAACCTGGCTATAATATTCCTAGGAGTTTTCTTTTTGGGATCTTTTTCAGGCAGTGATCTCTGGATTCTTTCAACATCCATTTCCCCCTCTGGGTCTAAAACATCAGGGCAAATTTCCTTGAGAATTTCTTGAAGGATGATTTCTAGGTTCTTTCTTTGATCATTGCTTTCAGGTAGTACAATGATTTTTAAATTATCTCTCCTGGGTCTATGTTCCAGGTCAATGGTTTTTCACATGAGATATTTCACATTGCCTTCTATTCTTTCAATTGCTTGGATCTGTTTAACAGCATCTTGATTTCTCATAAAGTTACTAGCCTCCATTTGCTCCAGTCTAACTCTGAAGGAATGAATCTCCTCAGTGAGCTTTTGAGATTCTTTTTCCATCTGGCAAATTTGGCTTTTTAAGGCATTCTTCTCCTCATTGCCTTTTTGAGCCTCTTTTGCCACTTGGGTTAGTCTATTTCTTAAGATGTTATTTTCTTCAGTCAGGCTGTTGACACTCATTTCATACTTTTCCTGAATCCTTCTCATTTCTCTTCCCAATATTTCCTCCACTTCTCTTATTTGGTTTTTAAAATCCTTCTTAATGTTCTCTATAGCCTGTAACCCGCTTGTATTTTCATTTGAGGCTTTTGGTGCAGGAGTTCTGACCTCAAGTTCCATGCTTCGATCCTCTTTGCCCCCAAAACAGGAGTCTAATATTGAATTTTTCTGTTTATTTTATTTCCTTTCCCTAGGCATGTTGCCCCTTAATTTCTTGACTTTTGGGCTTGTTGCCACAGTAGGACTCTACCACCAGAAAGGGGAGCTTCTCTCCCAAACGTTGAGGTCTTTTCAACTGTGAGAGGTATTAGTTGGGTACCCTCCCTGAAGCTCCTACACACTCTGGGAAGCTGGACACACACCCCAAGACCTCCACCCCAGACTGCAATCCAGAACCAGGGAGGTTAAAGCAAGAGTGATTATCCCCCAGACTGACTGCAATCCAGATCCAGGGAGGTTAAAGCAAGAGTGATTATCCCCCAGACTGATCGCCAGATCCCCCTACAGTTTGCAGGCCAGGATCTGAAGCTGCAAAATGGAGTCTGTGACTTGTCTCTTCAGCTGCTTCTAGGCCCCAGGGGAAGAAGTTGACATGCTCCCAAATACTGGTCCCAAAGTCCATAGGGCACTAACCTCTCATTTTGTGTTGGAAATTCTGAAAAGCCACAGCTGCTGGTGTTCTGGATTCCCTCCAGCTGGCTTCTGGTCCAGCCACCCTGGGGCTAAAACTGCGACTCACGTGGTCTGGGGCTTGGCTCCCAGAGGGCTGCGCAGTCTGCTCCCAGAGCCCTGTGCTGGTTGCTCCCTGCTTGTCTGCTGGGCTGTCCTCAGTGGGAGGTCAGCTTCTTTGTGTAGTTTTGTGGTTTCTGGAGCTCCACAGGTTGTTCAGAGTCCCCCTTTTATATGATTTTGAAGTGGAGTGGGCTGGAGCGCTGTGGAATTGATATTTCTACTCTACCATCTTGGCTCCACCCCAGCTATGCTTTCCTTTACCGGTCTTCATCCCTCAATGATCCAGAATAACTCTACATTGACCTCTATTCTGAAATCCCATGCCCCCTTGTATTATCACTTACTCCTTTCTTTTTTTTTTTTTTTAAAAGCAATTGGGGTTAAGTAACTTGCTCAAGGTTACACGGCTAGTCATTATTTCTGTATGGGTGCTCATTTTCTGAGGCCGGATTCGATCTCGGGTCATCCCAACTCCAAGGCCAGTGCTCTTACTCACTGTGCCACCTAGCCGCCCCAACTTACTCCTTTCTTAAAACTAATTTTAAATTACTCTCATCATCTGTCTTCTTCACTCATATTCATGTAATCCTGCAAGGAGCTGGAAAGAATAATAAAATGAAACTTATTTGCACCCCTGGAGCTTAATTTTTATCAAATGGAATCTTACTGCATTGATGCAGTCCTTCTACTCTTCCCTAATTAATTTGCTTTCTCACCTACATCAACAATTCTTTTTTTAGTAACTTGCCCAAGGTTACACGGCTAGGTTTTTGTTTGTGTGTGTGTTAAGTGTCTGAGGCTGGATCCAAACTAAGGTCCTTCTGACTCCAGGGCTGGCACTCTACTCACTGCGCCACCTAGCCACCCCTACACCAACAATTTTAAAAAATATTTGTCTCTCTTAAAGCCTCCCATGGTATTCAATCCCTCTACCCTCTCAGTTGAATACCTTGCTTTATACTTCATTGAAAAAATATAGGCTATTTCCTGGTTACTACCTTTTTTCCTATTTTCTGCTTCTCATATCATGTAAACATCTCCCCCACCTTTCTTTCCTTCATTACTGTCTCAAATAGTGAGGTGGTCCTTATTCTTGCTAAGGCAAATCACTCTACCTGAACCCTTGATTTTGTTCTGTTCCTGTCTTCTCAGACACATTGCTGTAACTATAATTTCTCTTCTCTATAAAATTATTAGTTCCATGCTATCCACTGTATCTTTTTTTCCCAAATGCTTTATTAACTTCTGGTTTAAATCATTCATTTCTGAAAATTTTGAGTTACAATTTTATCCCATTTTCCCCCTACCTACAACCCCAGAAATAGGGGTTGCACAGGATATCCCCTCATCCAATCTGCTCTATCCCATATCTTCTCCCTTACCCCCTTTGACTTTTCCAGTAGGGCAATGTGAATCTCTGTGCCCCAATGGTTGTATATCTTATTACACAATTAAATGTAAAATAGTATAAATAATGGTATTTGTATATTTTAAACATTTGATTTTAAAACTTTGAATTCCACATTCATTCCCTTCCTCCCTTGTCACCAACACTTACTGGGAAGATAAGCAGTTCAGTATAGGTTGTACTTTGTAGCTATGTAAAACATTTCCATAGTAGATATATTGTAAAAGGCTGACTATATTTCCCTCCCTCCTATCCCACCTCACACTTGGTCTATTCCCTACTTTGATCTTCCCTCCCTCCTAGCCTGCCTTCCCTTCCATCATCCCTCTCTCATCCCCTTCCCCCCATTCTGCTGTAGGGTGAGATATCCTATTTAGTATGTATGTCATTCTCTCCCTGATCCAAATTCAATGAGAATAAGTTTTTGCCTTTTTGCCTTCCTGTTGTTCCCCTCCATTATAACCACTTTCCCTTGCCTCTTCTATGTGAAATAGTTTACCCCATTCTGTCTCCTCCCATCTCCTCTTGCCACATTCTTCTCTCACCTCTTAATTTCAACTTTTAAGTATCATTCCTTCCTATTCTATTCAACCTCTGCCCTCTAAATATGTGTATCTGTAAACATATATACACACATTCACATATGTATTCATATGTCCATATACTCTTCTTCAACTATTTTCATACTGAGAAAGTTTCATCAATTACAATTATCATTTTTTTCCATGTAGGAATGTAAATAGTTCAACTTTGATAAGTTCCTTATGATTTCTTTTCCCTGTTTACCTTCTCTAGCATCTCTTGCTTCTTGTATATGAATGTCAAATTTTCTATTCAACGCTGGTTTTTTTACTCAAGAATGCTTGAAAGTCCTCTATTCCACTGAATAACCATATATTCCCCTGAGTCATAATGCTCAGTTTTCCTGGGTAGGTGATCCTTGGTTTTAATCCCAACTCCTTTGCCCTCCAGAATATCATATTCCAAGCCCTTCAGTTCCTCGGTGTAGAACCTGTCAGATCCTGTGCTATACTGATGGCGTTTCCATAATATTGAAATTGTTTCTTCCTGGCTGCTTGTAGTATTTTCTCCTTGATCTGGGAATTCTGGAACCTAGCTATAATATTCCTAGGAGTTTTCTTTTTGGTATCTTTTGGTGATCTCTGGATTCTTTCAACCTCTATTTTGCCCTCTAGGTCTAAAACATCAGGGCAATTTTCCTTGAGAATTTCTTGAAGGATGATTTCTAGGTTCTTTCTTTGATCATGGCTTTCAGGTAGTCCAATAATTTTTAAATTATCTCTCCTGGGTCTACGTTCCAGGTCAGTGGTTTTTCACATGAGATATTTCACATTGTCTTCTATTCTTTCAATTGCTTGGATCTGTTTAACAGCATCTTGATTTCTCATAAAGTTACTAGCTTCCATTTGCTCCAGTCTAATTCTGAAAGAATGAATCTCCTCAGTGAGCTTTTGAGATTCTTTTTCCATCTGGCAAAGTTGACTTTTTAAGGCATTCTTCTCCTCATTGCCTTTTTGAGCCTCTTTTGCCACTTTAGTTAGTCTGTTTTTTAAGATATTATTTTCTTCAGTCAGGCTGTTGACTCTCATTTCATACCTTTTTTGCATCCTTCTCATTTCTCTTCCCAATTTTCCCCAAACTTCTCTTTTCTGCTTCTTAAGGTCCTTTATGGCCTGTAAACCGCTCGTATTTTCACTTGGGGCTTTTGGTGCAGGAGTTCTGACCTCCCAATCCTCCTCCTGTTCCATTCTTTGATCCTCTTTGCCTCCCAAATAGAAGTCTAATGTTGAATTTATTTTGTTTATTGTGTTTCCTTTGTCTAGGAATGTTGCCACTCAATTACTTGACTTTTGTGCTTGTTGCCACAGTAGGACTCTGTCACCAGATAGGCGAGCTTCTCTCCCAAATGCTGGGGTTTTCTCAGCTGCCAGAGGTATTAGTTGGATCACCTTCCTGAAGCCTCCACACACTCTGGCAGGCTGGTCACACACCCCAGGATATCCAACCTAAACCACAGTCCAGATCCAAAAAGGTTAAAGCAAGAGCGATAACCCCCCACCCCCAGACTCGTGACCTGATCCCCCCACAGTCCGTAGGCCAGGAGCTGAAGCTGCTGCATGGCTGTGGCTGCACTGAAGTTGCTTCTTGCCCAGTGGCAAAAGCCATACACTTCCAAGTAGTGGTCCCAAAGTCCATACTGCACTGACCTCTCACTGTGTCCTTGGCATCTATTTATTGCTAATTCTGGAAATACCACAGCTGTTGGTGATCTGTATTCCCTTCAGCCAGTTGCTGGTCTGGCCACCCTGGGGCTCAAGTGGGCCTGGAATCGGCTCCAAGATTGCTGCACTGGCCACTCCCTGCCGGGCTGCCAGGCTGTCCTCAGTGTCCTTCTGTAGGTTCTGTAGCTCCAGAGTTTGTTCAGAGTCCTCTTTTATATAAATTGGAAGTGGTGGGAGCCAGAGCTCCACCAAAGTGCTGTTTCTACTCTGCTATCTTGACTGTGCCCCCCCCCCCCACTCCTTTCTTGATGTCTACAAACACATTCATGTGTGTTCCATCTTTAACAATTCTTCACTTGATTTATGCATCTTCTCTAGCTCTCATCCTATATCTCTGTGCCCCTACTTGGCTAAACTCCTTGAGAAAGGGATCTGTGCCTGGTATCTCCATTTCCTTTCCTCTCACTTTCTGTTTTTCTAAACACTACACAATCTGTCTTCTAGCCCTGTAAGTCAACTGAAACTACCATTTTCAAAGTTACCAATGATCTCTTTATAATGACCTTTTTTAATAATTAACCTCCTAGTCCTTTTTTTTTCAAATTTTGAAACTGTTAATTGCTGTCTCTTCCTGGATACTTTCTTCTCTCTTGGCTTTCATGACACTTCTCTCTCCTGGTTCTCTCCTTACCTGTCTCACAACTATTTCCCTTTGAATGAATTCTCATCTATTCCATGCCCATTACGCGTAACTGTCCCTCAAGGTTCTGTTCTGGTCACTTTTCTTTTAATATTATCTTATCTGGTGATCTCAGCTCCCATGAGATCATGTATTATATCTGTGCAGATGATTTACACATTCATATATTCAGACATTGCCCTTCTCTTGAATTCTAGTAACAAAGGTTTCTTTGTGTCCAAATCTATGGGGTAACATTTTTTTTTTATCAATTGTGCTCCATAGCTTAAAAAATGAAGTATAAAGATTTAACCTGTTTAATATATTTAAAAGTCAACAGTGGCCTTGGATATGTTACAAATTGTGGAAAATCTATGTGTATGGAAAGAATAAACAAATATTTTACATTTTATATTCACAGTATGCAAAAAAATAAAATTGTTATTTTTTTGGGAGGAGGGGGAATATTGACTGACCAAAGTCATGAAAAACCCAAATTGAAGTAGATTTCTCATAGGTATCTCAAACTCAGGACGTTAAAAACAGAACTCATTATTTTTCTTTCCAATTCCAAACTTAAACTGTACATAATGAGGAAACTAGGTCTGAGATTAGTTAAGTTGCTCAGGGCCATATATTTAATAAGTGTCTGAGGGGGGAATCTGAGGGGGGATTTGAACTGATTCTGAGTCCTGCACTTTATCCATTATGCCACCTAACTGCCTCCTGCTACCTAATTGCAAAAAAGAAGCCTTTATAGGTATCCTTAGTTATTTAGGCTTCTCTCCTCAAATTAGTTTATAATTATATGTGATAATTGTGTATCCAATAAAACATAAGATCCTTGATGGCAGGAATATTTTCTTTTTGTATTAGTATCTCCAGGAAATACTATATTACCACTCTGACATCTATGTAGCACTGACCATCATATTCAATTTTGTCCAACACTTTTTGACCCCACTTGGAGTTTTCTTGGTAAAATACTAGAGTAGGTTCCCATTTCTTTCTCCAGTGCATCTTTTGGATCCAGGGTATTGATTTTGTCAGGCAATCAGATATGAAGTCACTTGTCCTGGGTCACAAAGCTATTAAGTATCTGAGGCTAGATTTGAACTCCAGTCTTCCTGACTCCAGGTGGAAGTTTCTCTCCACTGAGTCACCAGCTGCTTCTAACCCTGATGATAGGATTTGCTTAAAAAGTAGTTTTTGAATAAAATTCCAGGTTTCTTCTGTTGCATCACACTATTTGTCACTATGATATCTCATGAGAATCACATAATTTCTATGAGCCCTGATTTCTTCATTATGAAATGAATACTGCCTTTCTTACCTACATCAAAGGTATTCTGTCGCAATCTAGGACGATGAATTATCCAGATAATGTAATTAAAGTGCTTTAATACACTTGTATCTCATTAGAACTGGTAGAGACTTTAGATATTACTTTTATGAATATATGATCATGTAATCTAGAAGAGAAAACTAATACCCAGAGAGTTGAAGTGACTGGGATGTATAACTTTGTAAATCATATGGCACTGTCTAAATGTCAAGTATTATCAGAACCTTCATTAAATTCCCCTCACTTTAAAATTAGTCATTGGCTTTTATCATTGCTATGATTTTATTCAATCGAAGGGTACATCAAGCTGAGCCAATTCTGTTTCACTTTGGTTAGTTTATAACCAAAAGACTGTGAAAATGAGTGGTTTATTTCAACCTATGAATATAAAGCATCTTTTTGTTCAGTCCATACATGTACAATTCCCATAACTGGGAACCCCTTCAAGGTCACTAGAATTTCAAATACATTACATTAAATAAACATTGATACTTCATTTCTTTTCTAAGCTATGGATTACAGTATATAAATAATATTATCTCATATATTCTATTTAAGCATACAGAGCCCTTTAGTTATATTTTCTAGGAAATCAATTTTTGTACGTCTTCATTTGGTTACATTAGTTTTTAAGAAAGTTTATTCATGATGGATGATGACTCCTAAAATATATCAATAAAAATAAATAAAAGGTATAGGAGAATTGGAAAAGCAACAGAAGAAGATCAAAGAGTAGATATCTGAATCTAATGACCTTGACAGAACCCTACTGAAAAGCAATGCCATACAGCAAGAGATATATGCCTATTATGGCCGATATGAACCCGATGAAAGATTAATCTAAGGGGAGATGCTGCACTGGAAAACTAGTTTTTCTAAGCTCTATTCCTCCATCTTGGAAGAGTCGAAGGTATATGTAGATGTGTAGTCCTCTAGGGATAATTGGCCATACAAATGGATTAAAATTGAGTGATAAATTGAGAGAAAATGAGGCATGACTGAAAGAAAGAATAATGACTAGGCAGAATTTTAGGGCAAAATTTGGGGCACAAAGCAATATTAACCATACAGCACTGCTTTAACCAATACTAGTTCATCTGCAAATTTTTATATCCTAAAGAAAGGCATAAAAAAATTGATGGTGTGAGAATAATTAATGAAGCACTAAGAGAAAAAAAAAACTTGTTAGAAGAGGGAGCTCGTTAGTAGTTCTGGAGCTTTAATTCTATGTTCAGTTCATAAAAACTTGTGTTTATTTCAAAGTGACAATACTTTGAAAGTAACTTCATTTATATTCCTCACATCGAGATAAAATGTAAGAGTTGGGTATTTGCAGAGTAAATGAATCAGCCAAACTACTCCATGCCATTTGAACAAAGTGACAAGATGGCCTAACATCTTAATGAGGGGAGATCCAGTCTCAATCAACTACTCATAGGCTTTAGACTAAGTCCAACAAATCTTTGAATGAACTGGAGTGACATTGCACAGTAAATGTGTTTGGATGGGCTGAGTACATTTGTTCAGACCCTAGGAATCTTCTGATTACTAGAATTATTCCAGAGATTGAAGTAAGCTTGCCATTCTACCACTTTCTAGTACAAAGGAGGAACCACTGGCAGAGGAGAGCACTGACTTGAATGATTTACTGTTACTCTTCTATTCTCATATAAAGAAGAAATAAGCAAGGGTTTGTATCATTGTAATGTTAATGGTATATAAGATGTTCCCTGCCCATTAGTAGGCTTTATGTGGAGTCCATTAAGGTCAAACTTGCTTAGGGGAGGCTTGCTTGTAGGAAGGCTTTCACACCTTTTGCTAATTTATAATTAGGTCAGGTGTCAAGAGGATTGTGATGCTTTCTCACTCTGTGAAGCATATGTACACTCTGAGTTGGTATTTTGCTTTGGGGGATTGTTTATGAGAAGTACCCTGGGATTCTCTGGTCAAGAGTCTCCGTGGCCACATGTTCAGAGCTTCCTAATTGCTCAGATGTAAAGGCTTTTTCAATCCAGGTATGTATGTAAAGTGTACAGTTGATTCAGGAAGCCAGAGCCCTGTCTTTATTTCTCTGCTTGTATTTTCTCTGAAGTTCAAGGTGCTGAATTTTCCCTAAAACTAGTGAAGGCAATTAAAAAAGATTGTTAATCCTTTAAACAGCTGTCATTCGTAGTAAAGCAGATCTAAGAATCTGTGTTAGCAGCCATACTGGGTATGCCTGTGTGGTTGCTGTTACAACCATAAATCAGAGAATTAAATTTCAGAATAAATTGGAATGGAAGAGGATTAACAGGAGAATGAATTAAAAACTGTCTTCTTACGAAAATTTACAGGCAATTAATAAACATAAGAAATTGGAGAAGAGGGAAGAATTTGAACTATCCACTTAGCAGAGAGGGGGGAAAACAGGAAAAAAGGAGTAAAGAAATAGTTAACAAAATACATAAACAAAAAAATAAATAATTTGAGTAAAACTCCTAAGCTGAATAAAGGATTCACAAATGGAAGATAGGGGATGGGAGGAGAACCTGGGGGGAAAAGAGTTGCATTAAAATAGTTTGAGCAAAACTAATCACGAGGAAAAAATAGTGGCTTAAAAGATAAAGGGAATAAAAAGAAATTTAAAAATTACTTGACATGACCCACTTCACTCCCAGTACATTGCTCTACTGACTTTTTTCCTTCGTCCTAGTCAACCACTTTACCACTCGAGAAATTTTCACCCTGAGGTCCTGTTTTCTTTATTGGTGACTGCCTGCTTAGACCATTATTTTGGCAGGGGTTCTACTGAAGCTTTGATTTATTACTGATTGCACTCTGCTGGTTCCATTCCACTTTCAGACTTATTTTCATCTGTCTATTAGTCTATAAATATATCTTAGTGATCTAGTGAACCAGATGTAAAATGAAAACAAAAAATGAAAAATCTACATAGAGAGATGTATCTAGATATGTCTGTCATCTGACTCAGTTTCTATATCTAGATATAGTTACATTTTGACACAGATATCTATACCTATATGTAGGCAAATAGATGGATAAATAGATGATAGATGGATAGATGGACAGGAAGATAGATAGATGACAGATAAATAGATGGATAGATAGATAGATAGATAGATAGATAGATAGATAGATAGATAGAAGAAAGGTACCTGAGCCTGGGCAAGACATCTTGAAAGAAGGAAGAAAATGAATCTGCAAGATGAAGTCAGAAGTAAAGGGATGCCTCCCAAAATAGTGGTCTAAGCAGGCAGTCGCCAATAAACAAAACAAGTTTCAGGTAGAGATTTCTCCAAATTGGCAAAATGGTTGTCTAAGAGGTTAGAAGAAAAAAAACAAACTATGTACATGCATATATACATATTCACATATGCAACTTTGCTAATGCTTATGGGTATGTATATATATTTATAAACACATATATGAATGTGAATGTATCTTTATATATATGTATATATCTATACACACATGTATTATATGCACATGTAGATGTGGGTGTATGGATGTATATCATTAAGTGGTACAGTGGATAGAGCCCTAGATCGAGTCAAAAAGAGGTGAATTCTTATGAGGGCTCAAATGCTTACTAGTTGTGTGACCGTGGGCAAGTTGCATGACTTCTATATACCTCAATTTACCAATATCCAAGATGAGTATAAGTGTAATAGCACTTCCTTCCCCGGCCCTGAGTTGTTATGAGGATAAAATAAGGTAATTGAAAATGTTTTGCAAAACTTAAACTGCTTTATAAATGATAGCCACTATTTTTATTGGGGCAGTTAGGTGGCACAGTAGATAGAGTGCCATACCAGATAAGAAGACATCTCCCTAAATTCAAATCTGGTCTCAGGCACAATCTGTGTAATCCTGAGCAAGTCACTTAACCCTATTTACCTCAGTTTCCTCATCTATAAAATGAGCTAGCAAAGGAAAGTCAAACCACTCCAGTATCTCTGCCAATAAATCCCCAAATGGGGTGACAAAGAGTCAGACACAATTGAAAAATGACTGAAAAACATCATCATTATTATGTATATACATAATGCATTCTCTAGGTAGTCAAGTCCGTTCAAAAAACCTATGAGGGCCCTATGCTGAGCCCTGGGGATATAAAGAAACGGGGAAAAAATAACAAGCCTTAACTTCCACAAATTCATAATCTAATGGAGGAGATTACATGAAAATTATGTACTAAGACCAAGATATATGGAGATGATCAAAAGAAGATTAAAGATATTGGGAAAAGGCTTCTTAAATTAGGTGGGATTTTAGCTGGGATTTGAAGAAAGCCAGTGAAGACAGGAAATTGAGATAAGGAAGAGAGAATTCCAAGCATGAGGGATAGCCAGTGAAGATTCATGGAGTTGTAAGATGGCATGTCTTGTAAGAGGAACAGTAGGGAGAGCAATGTCACTGAATGACAGTCATTGAGGAATGTCTAACCAAATTATACTGCCTAAATATAATGGAATATTTGTGTGCTGAAGAAATTGTGAATATCATGAATGCAGAGAAGCATGGGGACATTTGCATGAACTTTTTTAAATTAAGCAGAATCAAGAAAAACAATTCATACAATAAATATAATGATGTAAGAGTGAAATTCCAAACCTATACCAATTAATGCAATCACCACTGGTTCAAACACCTCAATTGAATCAATCAACAAATCAAAGTATATACTGGGTGTGAATTAAACCTTAATCAATTTGAAAGTAATATAGGGTTTGGGAGTTTGGTTGAAGGACAGATAATAACACACCAGAGACATATTTTGATTCATTGAAAAGATCAAGTCAAGATGTGGGAGCAGAGACAAGATAATGGAGAAAACTCAGGGACTCACCTGAGCTCTCCCAAATTCTCTTCCAAACAGCTATAAAATAATGTTTCAAATGAATTCCAGAATTGCAGAACCCACAAACAGATGGGGTGAAAAAATTTTCTGGCCAAAGGCAACCTAGTATGTCAGTAGGAAAAAGGTTGTTACACTGGGGTGAGAGTGGAGCATAGTCTAGTGCAAGGAACATCCTCGTTATATATCAACAGGCCTTGGGGTCAACTGAAATGGCAGCAGTGGCTTCTGAAGCTCTCAGTTCACCGATGGTAAGGAAGTCAGACAACTGGTCAGAAGGAAATTATAGAGGTCTTTTTGCTAACACTGGGTGCAGCACTATGTTACACTGCCCTTATGCATATATGAGTCATAATCCTGGGTCACAGTCTCAGGGCAAGGAGGAACACTAGCACAGCAAAGTTTGGGGCTACAGAGAAGCAGGGACTGTGGTCACAGTTCTTTGGCAGAAAAGAGTGATTGTGGTTGCTCACAGATCAGAGTGTTGCTCAGAGGGAATAAGATACAAACAACTATGAATTAACAAATGTGGGGGGGTATTGCATATGCTGTTAGATTTGTTGGCTTACTGTTTATTTTTTTAAACTGCTTTATCATGAAGGAAACCTTTCTGAGAGAAGTAAGGGAGGAATATATTGGGTAATCATTAGATTATAAAAACCTAAGGTATAAATAAAATGTTGAAAAAAGTGCAAATCTTGTGGAGAGTAGAATTTTGTAAGCTTATGAACAATAACACTTCATAAAGTGTAAGAAGCAGAGAGACAAATAATTTTACAAAAAGATTGTTGACAGATATAATTAAGCCAGATTACCCAAAGCACATTTAAAGATGAAATTGTATGGGTTTCAAACAGAGATGGTAACATATTACCATTACTGTGAGAAAATATTTTTTTCCCATCAATAAGGGGGAAGCTATCACATTTGGACTTTAGTCTTGGTCAGTACCTGGCACGTAATAGGTGTATGATAAATGTTTGATGATTGGTTAACTGATTGAATTTTCTATGTGCTAAATGAGAAGTGGCACTAAAAAAATAAAAATGGCAAGACTAGATAGACTACATGTGTCATACTAGATGATATCTGTAAGAGAAACCATATGGGGGTGGCTAGGTGGCGCAGTAAGTAGAGTGCCGGCCCTGGAGTCAGAAGGACCTGAGTTCAGATCTGGCCTCAGACACTTAACACAAACAAACAAAAAAACCTAGCCGTGTGACCTTGGGCAAGTTACTTAACCCCAGTTGCCCTCCAAAAAGCAAAAACAAAACAAAACAAACAAACAAACAAAAAAAACGATTGGGGCGGCTAGGTGGCGCAGTGAGTAAGAGCGCCGGCCTCGGAGTTGGGATGACCCGAGATCGAATCCGGCCTCAGAAAATGAGCACCCACACACAAATAATGACTAGCCGTGTAACCTTGAGCAAGTTACTTAACCCCAATTGCTTAAAAAAAAAAAACATATGGAGGGTATTGGGGGATGCATTCTTAAAATATTTGAAAGAGGGGAAAATACTAAAGAATTTTTCAATAATATCATTGACTAAATTGATCAAGAAAATTCTGATAACTACTAACTCAAAGACTATTTTTCCAAATTTACAAACATTTTTCCAACTTTACAAACATTTACAAACTTTACTAATCTATTCATATATACAGAACAACCTTGAAAGAATGAGAGGTGAAGAAACAGATTTTCACAGGTGATATTCTAGAAGAGACCCTATCTTCATAGTTGTGCAGTAGATTAAATAATACAAATATTATAGAATCTCATACTGTTTATTGTTTGTTGATTGTAATAAAACATTTAATTTGGCAGAGAAAAACAATGCCTTAAAGATTCCCCTCTCACAAAATAAAGAAAAGAGTCTAAATTCCATTTGGAAGATGATTCAGTTCTTTTAATAACCCTCAACTTTACCCCCAAAACAGAGTAACACCTTTCAAACCTTGTTATTTTTCTGGTGGTCTTTTGAGTCACAAAATATTTCTGCCTCTGAATAATTACAGGTCACCTTAAGAGCAGTGAAAAGGCATATGCCGTGTATATGTATATTGGCTGTAACACACTGACATTGGAGAACTGTGTGGGGGATGTGGTATAGAGGATATTATTGGAGTTGTATGATTGGAAAAGGAAGTATGCCAGCTACATTGTATGAGTGAGGGAAAATCAAAGGTTGTTCCACTAGTATCTTTGCCACACAAAGTTCTAGAGGAAGTTCTCTAGCACACTGAGTGGATGATCCTCTGTGGATTATTTATCAATGGGCATAGATGAAAGTCACAAAGACACAGAAGACCTGGATTTGTTGCAAAACTAACCACGTGGATCATATCTCAGATCCAAGGAAATATTGAAATATCAAAGTATGCATTGATCTTTAACACCAAGAAAAGAAAATCATTATGAACTATTTACACGCAACAACAAGTTTGACTTATAATCTGACCAAAAGTACATGCATTAGCATACAGGGTTTGGCCTGACATCAGAAAGACTTTAGTTTAAATGCTATCTTTGATGCTTATTACCTATGTCTTTAAGCAAGTCATTTACCATTGATGCGCTTCTAGAAACTCTCAAAGACTTATTAAATCATGGGCTGGTTGTGGTCTGTGTTGGTAGAGAGAAAAATCGAAGTACTTCCCATATTCACATATGACCAAAAGACAAAAAATAAATCAATCTGTATGAAAGTCATATAAACTAAACAGTCTGTCCCTTTTTATTGAGTATGGAAATGACATATTCAGCTGTGTTTTAGGAAAATGGTTTTGGTAGTTGTGTGATGAATTAGAAAGTGGCAAGTTGATTACAAAAGGTGACAAAAGTTCACACTAGGATGGTGCTTGAGTGAGTGGGCACAAGCAGACAGATATATTAATGTGATATAGTGAATGTAGAAAAGATATGACAACTGACTGGATATGTGAGTCGAGGAAAGGAAAATTCAAGGATGTTGTTGAGATTTTGAACCTGGGTGACTGTTATGATGATTTTGTTATTCACAGCTCCACCAATAAGGTATCTAAACCTTTCCACATTTTGTCAATACAATTTATTTCCTTCTTTTTACTATCATTGCCAAGTTAATCCGTGTGAAGCAAAATCTCAGTTGTTTTAATTTGCATTTTTATTAGTGATTTAAAGTAAAGTCCTTTACTTTTTGGAAGTCTCTATATCCCTTTCATCATTTTATTAATATATTGGGATCTTACAGAGTTTTCTGAGATTTATTGAGTTTTCAAATATATTTAGGGTAAAACAGGCATTAAGCTTTGTAGCATTTATTGAGAATTTATCATGAACCCTTATTAACTAATATTTAAAGGCTTGTAAATTTTTCCCTCATTCTAGAAAACAAAAACAAACACCTAAAAGACAACTTATCCAAAATCATTTTTTTTTTAAATCTGGCAACTTCAAAATAGCAAATAAACAGGAAATACACAAAGAAGGTTTTTGTAAATAGCTAAGTCAATAAAATATACTGCACATTGCAGCAGCAAGCACCCTAGCATACCCAGGATGGCTGTTAGCACAGGTTCTTAGATCTGCTTTTCTAAAGGAAAGCAAGTCAAACTGGGTTAACAATCTTACCTTAATCACACGTGTCATTTACCTAGTTCAACAGAGAAAGTCAGCACCCTGAACTTCAGAGAATACAAACAAGTAACAAGCAGCCAAAAAAAAAAAAAAATACTGATAGAGAAACATACAAGCAGACAGGGATTTCAGCTGTCTGACCATTACATCCATACCTAGTTAGTTACCAGAGAGGGAAGCACCAACATCTGGGTTTTCAAAGCTGGAGGACTCAACAGCTGCCCAGAGTCTCAACTCTCCAAATCACATAACTCTTCACAAAGTGAGCCCCAAAGCAAAACCTCACATCAGGGTATATATAGCCCTCTCCTGGGTCAGAGAATGTCACAACCCTCTTGACCCACTGCCCAAACACAAAGTAACAAGGTGTGGACATTCCTTAAAAAACAAGCCTCCCACCACATGCTCCATGTGACCACATTCAGCCTATTAGGGAGCAGAGTATATTTTCAAATCAGGTCAGGTTCTCAGATTCACTTAAGCCTATCAAGGGGCCAATGGGCAGGGAAGATCTTCAGATTCCCATTCCCATTACACAGACATAGGAGAAATCCTCAAGCTCACACTTTGAGACTATTTTCTATGAGTTTCCAGCCTTTTTCACCATCTTGACTAGTTTTTAGACAATAGTAGATTAAAAAAGACAAATGAGGGGGCAGCTAGGTGGCACAGTGAGTAGAGCGCCAGCCCTGGAGTCAGAAGGACTTGAGTTCGGATCTAGCCTCATACACTTAACACACACAAACAAAAACCTAGCAGTGTGACCTTGGGCAAGTTACTTAACCCCAATAGCCCTCCAAAAAAAAAAAAAGGCAAATGAGAAAGAAAGTAGAGGGTCACATTGATAAAAACAGACTATCTAAGAAGCAGAGAAAAATATAAATGTAGGTAACCTGACAGAGGAGATAGAAAACTATGAGATGCAGGAATAAGGCCTCTCTCTCTCCCTCTCTCTCTCTCTTTTTCTCCCCTTTTACACACACACACAGATACACACACACACACACACACACACACACACACACACACACACCAGCAGTCTGGGGAATATATTAGTATACACAGTCTTACACATACTTCAGCAGTCCATGAGGGCATCATTGTAATTTGTAGCAAGAAATAGCAATTGATGTTTATGATGATAAAAATGTACATATATATATATATTTATGTATATATGCATATATATGGATAAATATGTTAAATGTCCTCTAAGAAAGCAGACAACTTTACAGTACATTTTAGAAAGATGCATGTTAAATGTCTAAAAATTTAAATTTAAAAGAAGAACATTAGGGAATGTAAAGAAGGGAGAAGCTTTACTGATCTGGAAAATAAATTATGTAGAACATATCATTGCTAACATGGTTAACTCTATAGGACATTATTTCAATTCTTCCAGTAAGGCATTTCTGCATATTTATTGCATTTCCTGACATTATTTGCAAATATTGTTGGGTCCTCTCTACATCTGATCATTATATAAAACTAGATTTAGGGCTTTCGCTCATCAACTGATGCTGTTCCAATCCTACTAAAATATTGATTTATTTTTCTTTAAAAGAGGAAAAGGCCATAGAAATCACAATCTTTGTCCTTAGAGCATAGCAACCACTGAGATAAGTCCTACCCAGCAGAATGCATACTAGCTGCCAGTCACCCATCAAAACAGAGTTATGAAATGGAAATGAAAATGATACAAATGAAGTAAACTAAGAAAACATATGACAGAATTAAGCAGAAAATAAAACAGGCATTGGGGGGAAAGTGAAGAAATTAGTTAATGCATCATTACCTTTGTTATATTTTAATAGCTCATACAACTTCTAAGCAGCAAAGATTTAAATGCAGAATCAGTGAATACTGCATAATTAATTTTCAAATAACAGTGGCTTGAAAAGATAATGGGCCAGACTATGTAATGAAAATATTTCAGTTGAGCATGAAGAAATACAAGCAAACATACAAATTGTTTAATTTGATTTCAATTACTTAAATACTTATTTAAATGGCTTATATAGGTACTAGGTGTTTGGGGATTTTTTGTTGTTTGGGTTTTTGTTTTATTGTTGCTGTGTTTTGTTTTGTTTTTGATAGAGATCATTTCCTTTGCATATTCCAACAGCACTTACCAATAGTTCTCCTATACTGAACACTCAGTAAACATCAACACATACACACACAAACACACTCACATGCACACATGCACACACATACAAACACAAATTAAACATACTAAGACTTCTCTCCTAATTTTCAATCCTGTAGGAAATGGAGATGTTAAGTTTAGAGAAGAGAAGATTGAGGAAGACATGAAAACTTATCACCATTGTGTGAGCTTGAACTTGACCTCCTCAGACAGAACCAAAAGCAACTGGACAGAAGTGTTGCAGGGAGACAGATTTAGATTTGATATAAAGAAATATTCTCTAACATTTAGATCTATCCAAAAGCAGAATGTGCTCCCCTAAGAGATAGTTGATCTGAAAGGAAAGGCTGGATATTGAATGGGGAATTCTTCGTTTTCTGTGTTGGACTAAATGGTTTCTGAAGTCCCAGGTAGAGTTTAGTTGGGATTCTATTGACAACCACTACTGAGCAGCCATTTAGATAGATAGATAGATAGATAGATAGATAGATAGATAGATAGATAGATAGATAGTAGATAGATAGATAGATAGTAGATAGATCGATCGATAGATAGTAGATAGATAGATAGATAGACAGACATAAATAGATGGACAGACAGACATAGATAGATAGATAGATAGATAGATAGATTTTTTTTGTTGTTGGGTTGGGCAAAGTCAAATGGTAGAGTAACAAGAAAAAAAATATGATGACCTCTACTTTTCTCAGCCAAGCAAGCATAAAGAGACAGATAAAGAGGTCTGGGGACAATAGAGACAAAGTCTGGTAAGGAGTACATGACAAGGAGCACTCCAGGAAAGGAAGAGGCTGTTTACCTGGGCAAGACAAGATATCAAAATTAGCCCAGTGCGTCTAAAACTCTGTAGAATGCAAGGATAGGTACCAACTGGCAGTTTTCTTGGCCCCTATCCAGGGTGGACTGAGGAAGCGGGGTGCTTGTGGGGGGGAGGGTGTATTCTGAGGTAAAAGGAGTGGTTGTGAGCCCTAAGCTTTGTAGAGAGAGGAGTAAGTTCAAAAAGTAGCAGCAATAATGTGGTTTGGACACCAGGAGTTGCATAGGGGTTTCAGTTCCAGCATCGCACCCAGTCTGAAGTCTGCTGGGGAATAATCATGGCAGGAATCACAGACAAAAGGGCAGTACACAGTTCTGTTTCCTGAACTAATAGAACTTTTGACCTGACCTATGGTGGTTGAGCTCAGCACCAACCTGTATACTGTTGCTCAGACCCACACTTAGGTCAGGAGAATGAAGAAGTTAAATTAGGAGGACAACAAGCAGACTTTGCCTTGGATCAGACCACTGTCCCTAAGAGCCTCAAATAGCACAACAATCAATACCCTAAGAAAGCAGCAGTAAGACCATCCTAAACATATCTTCAAGAAATGCAAAAAGACTGGTTCTAACCACAAATTCAAAGTCAGAAAACAGGCAGATATAGCCAACTAAAAACAAAAAGCCTTAATAAAACCTTAAGAATCCCACCTTAAAAGGTCATTGTGTTGACAGGGAGAATTTTAAGATACAAATACAGAAGAGAATAATTTCAAAACACCTACAAGCAGCGCCTCAAAAAATATAACCTGGGCACAAATTCAGCTAGAATTCCTAGAAGAAATAAAACAATAGCTAAGAAAAAAGATTGTAAAATGTCTTCAAACTGATAAAACTAAAAGATTGGGGGAAAACGAGACTTATGGAAGCAAGAATTATAAAGGGAATTAACAGCTTGGCACAATAGGTACAAAATCTTGTCCAAGCAACCAACTCCAAGAAAATTAAAATGACCCAAACAGTGGCTAATGAGAAAGACATGAGAAAGTTCCATAATAAAAAAAATATTCAAATAAAATCAAAAGACTGAAAAAAGAAGAAGAAAATATAAAGAATCACATGACAAGAATAACTGACCTGGGAAACAGATCAAAGAGAAAAAAAATAAAAAATCATTGGGGACTAATTTCTGAACTCTCTAATCCTTCCAAAAAAGAGCCTCGACATCATATTTCAAGAAATCTTAAAAAGAAACTGTCCAGTGCTCCTAGGCAAAGTGGAAATAAAAAGAATCCATTGGTCACCTCCTCAAAGAAACCACATGAAAAACTCCCAGGAACATTGTAACCATAATCCAGAACTTCTTATTTATAGGACTTAAAATTGTAGGAAACATTAGAGATTATCTAATTCAACTTTCTCTTTTTACAGAGGAAGAAACCAATATGTAAAAGAGTAAAGTGTCTCACCTGAGGTCAGATAGATGTTAGGATGAAGAGATGGATTTAAATATAAGTACTCTTACCCTAATCCCGGGGATCTTTGTACTGGGTAGCCTGGTTTAATGGAAAAAAAGCATTGATCTTAGCATTAGAAAACCTGAATTCACATTTTTACTGCCACTTACTAGCTTTCCATAACTGTAAAATGGGGATATTAATGTATGTACCATCAATCTTATAGGGATCTACAAGGGAAAATACTTCAGAAGCCTTAATAAAACCTTAATCATCATCCTTATCATCATAGCTAACATTTACATAGCACTTATATTACTGCCATGCACTTGGTATGAACTTTACAAATATAATCTCATTTGAACTTCACAAAAATCCTATGAAGTAGGTGTACTATAATTCCCATTTTACAGATGAGGAAACTGAGGCAAACAAGTGACTTGCCCAAGGGTCACACAGCTAGTGAGTATCCAAGGCTGGAAGGTCTCAGGTTTTCCTGACTTCAGGTTTTGTACTCTATGCACTGCACTATCTAGCTACCTTAAGGCCTAGATAAATATCAACTATTTTTTAAATATTATGTATCCTTTCTGTTGAATAACTATGACAGTAATGATGATTTATTAGGGTTTTGTTTCATTTGGAGGTTTTTTGTGTGTGGTTTTGTTTGGGGGGGTGTTTGATTTTTGGATAGTTAGATGCAGTGACACATTTATACAAAGTAAGGAGTTTTTTTCAAGCAAATTTACACAAAACCAGGCCTTAATGTAGAGGAAAATCATATTCATGGTGCCTTATGAAAGACCTGCCTCACAGCTCTGATTTAATGCACGGTCAGTCATGAGGCAGAGCTGGGAGTAAGTATGCTTATGACCAGTTCTTCTCCCAGGTATTAGAGTTGCAGCTGTAAGACTCTTCTTCCAACATTTTCCTCAGTGGCTCTGTGAGCCTCAGTCAATGTCTAACAATAGTTCCACATCCTCATTAATATTATTTTTCTGTACTAAATAGGCATAAGAAAAGTTCAAGTGCAGAATCAGGAAAGTCGTGGAGGGAGAGCTCCTCATTAAGGTTTCAGGGGACCTTGGGTACATGCTGTGTGTGGTCTCTCTGAGGAAATTCAGTGTGTTTATAGGCTGAATGTCACACAGAGGCAAAATAATGTACAATGTATCCAAGCTGGAATCCAGTTGCTGTTCTGGGAAAGAAGGAAAAAAAACAAACAAACAGCATTCTGCTTACATTTCTGAATTCAAATGAGATAGAAATTAAAAAAAAAAATTAGTACATCATAGCATCCTTCCATGGTCTTATTTAGATGGGGAGAATGCTTCCTTCATTCAAAGCTGAGCAGAATGCTGCTCTATGCAGCTTCTCCCTGGGTGTTAAAGGGAGTTTGAATCTTTTATATATCTTTTTGCTTTTCCCGGTGTAGGGAGGATGGTTGTGAGGGGATGCTGTGGAATGGAGGGAGGCATGGAAGGAGGAATGTGGGGCCACCCATGGAGAGCACCAGACCTTCAATCTAGGGCCCTAGTCAGACATAGTTAATACCATTGTAAAAGAGTGTAGAGTTGTAATAGAACTGGAAACTGTGCTCATGATAAGCCTCTGCTCAACCCAGGGGAAAAGATGACACAGGAAGCAGCTCCCAGGCAAGGTTTTCTCATTCTTATGAATCCATAAGACATATTTAGATATGACTTTAAGGTTAACAAAATGTTTTACTCAGAATATTCCTTTGAAATAAGTACTGTAAGTATCATTATTACTGTTTTCTGGACCAGACTCAGGATTTCATTAGTGTTGGGTGTTCTCAGTGACACAGCTTTAGAATAGTTCCTGGATGGGCATGGGGGTAGGGTCACTGAGAAACAAAGTGACTTTCCAGGGTCACATAGCCAACATGTTGGGGGTAGGACTGGAACCCAGATCTTCCTGGATCCAGAATCAGCTAAGTGCTAATAAACCTGATTTTTGTCTCTTTTTAACTTTTTGAATACTTAAGAGTGGTTTTCTCTTCTAGTTGACTCTTAGTAACCTTTGTGGTCATAAGAGGGTTAAAGCAGTAAACTTGTTCTGAAAACAGCACTTCTGGGTGCCAAATGAAAGCCCAGTCAAATACATAAGAAATTTTTTCCAGGGCTAGTATTTTTCTATTCTTCTCATTTATAATCTGTGACAGATTAAAGCAGCCATGGAAAGAACTGCTTGCCCATAGGGTATATGAGTTTATATCATGTAGAAGTTACAGAGAAAACCATCATTCACTGTTTTCAAGACGTTTATCTCTTTGAAATTTGTTATTTCTGTTACATTTATTTAAAGCTATATTAAAGCTACAGCTGTGACTCAGTTAATATTAAAAACAACCATTTTATTTTCCATTATTTATAAGTTTTAAAGTCACAATTTTCTAATCGATGTTAAGGGAGAAAGAGATCAGTTTATACAAATTTTAGGGGTGTGTATATTCCAAGGTATACTTGTAAAGGAAAAGTAAGCATTATATTTAATATGCTTTAATGTAAGGAATTTTCTTCTCTTTCAATTAGCTATAAAGAAGTTTCCTTGGGAAATGAAGCCAAGCTGTACAACTCTGATGTTCATTTAAATGACTAATAGCCTGTCATGGTTCTGCCAACTATGACGAATACTGAGCAGACATTTGCTTTGTCTCTAATTCAGGAGCAGGTCCTGAAATGTTCAGGACATTCAACTGTGCAGGGGTTACTCATTAGGGACCCTGTCAGCTGTGCTACTGTCACCTAGCAACAGTGAGTATAGGGCACACAGGTGGAACAAAAGGGGGTACAAAAGGCAAGGAAAACACTGCACTCAGAGAAAAAGAGTCAGCGAACTCCCTAGTGAGGAGGTATATCAATATATGGCATTTACTCTGTAATCTGCTTCATTTAATTATTTGTAAATTCAAGCAATTAATTTTAATCTGTTAATCCTGGGAATCAGTGCTGAGATGGACCTTAAACATCACCTGATCTAACCCTGCTCTTTTTTTAAAGTGAGGACCAAACAATACTTGCCCAAAAGAGTATACTCTTCCTGGCCAGGAATTAGGTTCACATCTTTGCACTCCAAAGTCATTGGTCTTTTCCTCTTCTTCCCTATGAGTCTAAAGTCAGGGAACCAGTCTGCTTTTGATAATTGTGTTATTATGGGCCTCAATGACTCCACTTATGAAATAGGAATAATAATATCTGCACAACCTCTTTCATCAGGTAGTTATGAGGGAAATAATATAGAAATGGGATTTATTACTAGTGCATTTTATTTCCAGATAGAATAGAATAGAATTTACTTCAATAATTACTTTAATAATAGAGAATCAACAAAATAATTGGAAGGAATATCTGACGTATGGAAAGATAGATAAAACAAGTTCTTTCATTTTCTCCTTTTCCCTAAGACCAATTTTCTTCTCTTCCCTATCTTCATCTACTAACCCACTGCTACTATGGCAGGTCAAGTCTTCACAATTTTCCATAAGAAAAGTGCTCAAAAGAATAATGAATTATTCAAATGTTTCAAGGTAGTTTTGCCCTTTAGAATTAATTAGACATAATGTTATAGAACATTCCATTCATAAGAAAATTTGAAAGCCAGCTGTGAGGTAACTAGTTTGGGTCCAAAAAGAAGCAAGAAGAAAAAGTGAGAGTAGGGGAGGATAAGTAAACTACAGAAAGTGCTAAGAAAAATTTTAAATAGATAATGCAAATTTGGTAAGTGCTGCTTGGGCTTCAGTTTCCTCATCTGTAAAATGAGACATTTGTATGCTATAAGCTATAAAAACTCTTCCATTTACAAATCTTTAATCTATGATTTTTAATTCAATTTTTATTTTTTCTCATTTATATATAAATGAATTTTTAAACTTTTTTTTTATTTTGAGTTCTACATTCCCTTCCTCCTTCCTTTCCTCCCATCCCACCTCCTTAAGGCAAGCAATTTAATATAGATTATATATGTGTAGTTATGCAAAATTTTCCACATTAGCCATGTTGAAAATGCAGATTAAAAGAAAACAAAGCCAAGAATGATAAAAAAAAATTTACTTAAAAATTGTTTCAATCTGTATTCAGATGCCAATAGTTCATTCTCTGGGAGGTGGGAAAGCATTTTTCATCATAAGTTCTTTGGAATTGTTTTGGACCATGGTTTAGGTGAGAATAGCTAAATCATCCAAAGTTGATCATCATACAACATTGCTCTTACTGTATACAATGTTCTCCCGATTCTGCTCACTTCACTTTGTATCAGTTCACGTAAGTCTTCCTAAGTTATTCTGAAATGATTCTACTCATCATTTCTTATAGCGCAGCAGTTTTCCATCACAATCATATGCTGCATCTTGTTCAGCCACTCTCCAATTGAAAGGCACATCTTCAATTTCTTTGGCTTCATCCCATAAATTTTGGTATGTTGTCTTATTGTCATCTCATTGTTATTGATTATTTCCATGATTTGGTCTTTGACACACTTGTTCTTTAAAATTAGTTTAATTTTCAAATAATTTTACTCTATGCTTTCACATCCCTTTATTGAATATAATTTTATTGTACTATTATCTGAAGAGGATGATTTAATATTTCTGCTTTTCTCCATTTCACAGTGAAGGTTTTATGCTCTTACATGGTCAATTTTTATGAAGATACCATGTACAGCTGAGAAAAAAGTTATACTCCTATCTCATTGGGTTATTATATTAACTTTTCTTTTTCTTTTTGGAGGGCACTTGGGGTTAAGTAACTTGCCCAAGGTCAGACGGTTAAGTTTTGTGTGTGTGTGTGTGTGTTGTGTGTGTGTGTGTGTGTGTGTGTTGTGTGTGTGTGTGTGTGTGTGTGTGTGTGTGTGTGTGTGTGTGTGTGTTGTGTGTGTGTGTTAAGTGTCTGAGGCCAGATCCGAACTCAGGTCCTTCTGATTCCAGGGCTGGCGCTCTACTCACTGCACCACCTAGCCACCCCTATATTAACTTTTCTAAGATACTATTCATCTCTTCAAGTTCTTTCTTTTTATCTTATGGTCCTATATATATATATGTACACACACACACACACACACACACACACACACACACACACATATATATATATATATATATATTTAGTTCTGAAAGGAGAAAGATGATATCATCCACTAGTATAATTTTACTGAATATTTCCTCTTGTAATTCATTTAACATTTCCTTTAAGAATTTGTATGTTATACCATGTGGTGCGTATACGTATATAGCATTGATATTACTTCATTGTCTATGACTACTTTTAGCAAAGTCTAGTTTACCTGCTTATCTCTTTTAACTTAATATATTTTTGCTTTTCTTTGTTATCATGACTGCTTTTCTTGTACAGTTGTTTAAATCATGATTGACCTTTTATTACCCCATTTGGGTTTCTTTCAGAGTGATTTGCCATTTCTTTCTCCAGTTCATTTTACAGATGAGGAAATTGAGGCAAACAGGGTTAAGTGACTTCGTACAGCTAGTGATAGTTGAACTCAGGAAGATGAGTCTTCCTGATCCTAGGATTGGCACTCTAACCATCATGCTACCTATATGCCCTTCATGATTGCTACTCCTGTTTTTTTTTTTCCAAACTTGATAATAGATTCTGCTCCAGGCCTTTATTTTTACTCTGTTGTCTCTCTGTTTTAAGTATGCTTCTTATAAACAACATATTCTTGGATTGTATTTTTTAATGCAGTCTCCTATCCACTTTCATTTTATGGATAAATTCATCCCACTCACATTCATAGTTATAATATTAACTTTATATTTTACTCCCTCCTATTTTTCAGTTTGTACTTTTTCTATCTTTTTACCTTGTCTTTCTTAAAATTTGACCACTGCCTTCCTTAATCTGTTCTCCTTTCTATTAGTTCCGTTCTCCTTATATTATTCCCTTCCCCTTCTAATTCCCTGTAAAATAAGAGAGGTTTCTATACTCAACTGAATGTATATATATATTATACTCTCTTTGGGTTGATTCTCATGAGAGTAAGGCTAAAGTGTTGCCTGACACAATACCACCCATTTCCCCCTACATTGTAAAAACTCTTCCTTTCATATCTCTTTTATGTGAGATAATATTCCTCATTTTCTCTCTTAATTACCTATCCTCCCAATGAATTTATCTTTCCTCTTAATTTTATTTTTTAAAACTATCTCAACATAGTTATCTCACACCCATGCCCTCTGTATATGTATATTCTTTCTAACTACCCTAATAATAATAATGATAATAAAATATGTTTTTATAAATAATAGTGTTTACATATATGAAACATTTAATTGTAAAACCCTGAATTCCAGATCCATTCCGTTTGTCTCTTGTCACCCACTCCCGCTGGGAAGATAATCAATTCAGTATATGTTATACATGTATAGCTATGCAAAACATTACCATAGTAGATATATAGTAAAACACTGCTTATATTTCCTTCCCACCCATCCCACCCCCACATGGTCCATTCCTTACTTTGATCCTGTCCCTTTTCAAAAGTGGGTGCCTCCAACCTCCCCTCCCCCAGCATGCCCACCCCTCCATCACCCCCCATCCCCCTCCCATGACTTTTCTGGAGGGGGAGATATCCCATTTAGTATGTATGACATTCTCTCCATGAGCCAAATTCAATGAGAATAAGGTTTTGCCTTTTTGCCTTCCTGTTCTTCCCCTCCCCTGCAACCACTTCCCCTTGCCTCTTCTACATGAGATAGTTTACCCCCCCACCCGTCTCTCCCCATCTCCTCTTGCCACATTCCTCTCTCAGCTCTTAACTTTACCCCTTACATATCATCCCTTCCACCAAATTCGACCTGTGCCCTCTATCCATGTATACCTGTAAACATATATACACACATACACATATATATTCATATGCCCATATAGCCTTCTTTAATTATTTTCATACTGAGAAAGGTTTCATCAGTCACAGTTAATTGTTTTTCCATGTAGGAATGTAAATAGTTCAACTTTGATAAGTTCCTTTTGATTTCTTTTCCCTGATTGCCTTCTCAAGAATCTCTTGGTTCTTGTGTCTGAATGTCAAATTTCCTATTCAACTCTGGTTTTTTCCTCAAGAATGCTTGAAAGTCCTCTATTCCACTAAATGACCATATTTTTCACTGGAACAGTTAATAATAATGGATTGGGTAGATGATTCTTGGTTTTAATCCCAGTTCCTTTGCCCTCTGGAATATCATATCCCATGCCCTTCAGTCCGTTAATGTAGAAGCTGCCAGATCCTGTCCTATTCTGATTGTGTTTCCACAACATTGAAATTGTTACTTCCTGGCTACTTGTAGAATTTTCTCCTTGATCTGGGAATTCTGGAACCTGGCTATAATGATCCTAGGAGTTTTCTTTTGGGGATCTTTTTTCAGGCAGTGATCTCTGGATTCTTTCAACCTCTATTTTGCCCTCTGGATCTAAAACATCAGAGTAATTTTCCTTGAGAATTTCTTGAAGGGTGATTTCTAGGTTCTTTCTTTGATCATGGCTTTCAGGTAGTCCAATACTTTTTAAATTGTCTCTCCTGGATCTATTTTCCAGGTCAGTGGTTTTTCCCATGAGATATTTCACATTGCCTTCTAATCTTTCATTTGTTTGGATCTGCTTAACAGCATCTTGATTTCTCATAAAGTCATTAGCTTCCATTTGCTCCAGTCTAACTCTGAAGGCATGAATCTCCTCAGTGAACTTTTGAGATTCTTTTTCCATCTGGCAAATTCGACTTTTTAAGGCATTCTTCTCCTCATTGCCCTTTTGGGCCTCCTTTGCCATTTGAGTTAGTCTATTTTTTAAGGTGTTGTTTTCCTCAGTCAGGCTGTTGACCCTCATTTCATACTTTTCCTGCATCCTTCTCATTTCTCTTCCCAATTTTTCCTCCACTTTTTAAATTTCGTTTGTAAAATCCTTCTTAAGCTCCCCTATGACCTGTAACCCACTCGTATTTTTAATTTTGGGCTTCTTATGCATGATTTCTGACTTCACCATCCTCCTCCTGTTCCATGCTTCGATTCTCTTCACCCCGAAAATCGTAGTATAATGTTGAATTTTTCTGTTTATTTTGTTTCCTTTGCCTAGGCATGTTGCCACTTAATTACTTCACTTTTGGGTTTGTTGCTACAGTAGGACTCTACCACCATACAGGGGAGCTTCTGTCCCAAATGTTGTGGTCTTCTCAACTGCTGGAGGTATTAGTTGGGTGCCCTCCCTGAAGCCCCCACACACTCTGCCAAGCTTGACACACACCCGAAGACCTTCACCCCAGATCACAATCCAGATACAGGGAGCTTAAAGCAAGATTGATTACCCCCCAGACTGATCACCATATCCCCCTATAGTCTGCAGGCCAGGAGCTTAAGCTGTAACTGAAGCTGTAGAATGGCAGCTGTTCCATGGCTCCTGAGTGGCTTCTCACCCCCAGGGGAAGAAGGTGATACACTCCCAAATACTGGTCCCAAATCCATAGGGCACTAACCTCTCACTTTGTCCTAGGCATCTATGTGTTGGTAATTCTGGAAAAGCCACAGCTGCTGGTCTTCTGGGGACCCTCCAGCCAGCTGCAGGTCCAGACACCCTGGGGCTAAAACCTCTTACTCACATGGTTCTGGCCTTGGGTCCCAGAGTGTTGCCCTGGTCGCTCCCTGCCAGGCTGCCGGGCTCTCTGCCTCAGTGGGAGGTTAGCTTCTCTGTGTAGTTTTGTGGTTTCTGGAGCTCCAGAGGTTGTTCAAAGTCCGCCTTTTACATAATTTTGAAGTGGTGAGGGCTGGAGCACTGTGGAAGTGCTGTTTCTACTCTGCCATCTTGGCTCTGCCCAATAATAAAATTCTTAGTAATTAGTTATCTTCCCATGTAAACATTTTTTAACCTTATGAATTCCCTTATGATTTCTCTTTCATGTTTATCTGTTTATGCCTCTCTAGAGTCTTATATTTGAAAGTCTAATTTTCTATTCAGGTCTGCTCTTTTCATCAGGAATGCAGGAAAGTCCCCTATTTCATTAAATATCCATTTTCCCCTGAAGTATTATACTTAGTTTTACTGAGTAGGTGATTCTTGGTTATAATCCTAGTTCCTTTGTCTTCTATGATATCATATCCTAAGCCCTATGATCCTTTAATATGGAAGGTAATAAAATCTATTGCATCCTGGATGTGACTCCATATTTGAATTATTTCTTTCTAGCTGCTTGCAATATTTTCTTTTTAACCTTGGAGGTTTGAAATTTGCCTATAATATTACTGGAAGTTTTCATCTTAGTATCTCTTTTAGGTGATGAATATTGGATTCTTTCAATTTCTATCTATTATCTGGTTTAGGATATCTGAGTAGTTTGATGATTTCTCAAAAGATAACATCTAGGCTTTCTTTTAGCATATCTTTAATGTAATCCTATAATTCTTAAATTATGCCTTCTTGATTTATTTTCCAGATCAATGTTTTTTTTTCCAATGAGATATCTATATTTTCTTCTATTTTTTTTCATTCTTTTGACTTGATTTTATTGTTCCTCCATGTCTCATGGAGTAGCTAGTTTCCACTTGCCCAATTATAATTTTTTTAGGAATTATTTTTGTCAGTGAACTTTGAATTGTTGTACCTCTTTGGCCAATTCTACTTTTTAAGGAGTTCTTATCTTCAATGATTTTTTTTTTTACTTTTTTAAACCCTTTGGTCAGTTTTGTTTTTATGGTTATTTTCTTCAGTATCTTTTTGTAACCCTTTTACCAAACTGTTGACCCTCTTTTCATAATTTTCTTTCATCATTTCTCATTTCTTTTCCCATTTTCTTCTACTTCTCTAATTTGAATTTTAAAATCTTTTTTGAGGTTTTCTGGGGATTCTTGTTGGGTATGCATGGAATTTACATTTTTCTTTGAGGCTTTATTTGTAACTGTTTGACATTATGGTCTTCTGGTCCTCATCTTGATCTTCCCTGTCATCACAGTAATTTTGTATAGTAAGATTTTTTTTCTTGTTTCCTCATTTTCCTATTTCTTGACTTTTAAATTTGTACTAAAGTTGAGTTCTGCTCCTGGGGTGGAGTGGATACTGTCTGAAGTTTCAGGGCTTTTCTGCTGCTGTTTTCATAGCTAGCTCTGGTAGTCTGTAGGTTTTTGGTAATTCCAAGATAGTATTCTCTATAGAAAGGTATTGTTACTGATTTTTTTTTCTATGTTCTGGTCTTTATCCAGGAAGAGTGCTTGTTCCCCTGTAGTCCTTGGTAGTAGCACTTCTCCTGTCCCTGTGACTGTGACCAAGTTTCCCATGTTCTCCTGAAGCCACAATTGCTAGTGCTCTTTTCTGTCTTGGAAGTGAGACCAGGATCCTTACTTCCAGGTGAACAACCACAAGCACATCTCTCCACCCTGGAACTGAGACCTGGGCAATTGCTTCCCTGGGACCACATGTGCTCTTGTTTCTATTGTCCTTGGGACTGCAACCTGGAACTGTGTATGGGTAATGAAACAGGGTCTTGAATCCAACACCCGCTAAGGTGCCCCTGCAATCTCCTTGTAAACAGTTGTCTCACTGTACCACACCACCTTCTGTGGTCTGAGAGCTCTAGAAACTCCTGTTGCTGCCAGTATTGTCACTCCAAGGTACATCCTTCATTTGCTTGTGCTCTGCTCCTGGGGCCCACCTCTACTCCAGAGATACAGACTTTTCATGCTGACCTTTTAGTTGTACTGTGGTAGAAAATTGTTTTACCTGAACTTTTGTTGGTTCAGTCACACCAGAATTCAATTTGAGTCATTATTTTAGAGTTGTTTGGAGGAGAATATGGTAGAGCTTAGGTACTGTTTTATCCACCTTTGGATTTGCCCCATCTGTCATTTCAGTACTGCCCAGCCCTTAGGATCTACTGTTTGAATGCTTCTAAGGGCTCCTCCAATAGACTGTCTCCCTTGTTCCATCCTTATCCCAACACTGACTGGGGTCTGTCTATTCCAACAAGGATTATTGTTTTTTGTCCTCTTGGTTTTGTCCACCATTCTTTCTGACTGTAGAATGTTGAATAAGGGCTCATAACTGGTTCTAATTTTTTAATATAGCAGGTTATTAGGTCTTCATCACTTCTTACTTGTATGAATATGATGGCTTGCCAGGTGGTCTCTCCTCCCTCTAATCCATCCTCCATTTAGTTGCCATAGTGATATTCTTAATGCAAGGGTCTGACAATATCATTCTCCATCTCAGAAAACTCCCTATGGACTAAAAAAACCTCATGCAAACTTTTCTTGTTTTAAAGTCTTTTTCAACCAGCTCCAGTCTACAAATCCATACTTGTTAATATCATTTCCATTTCCACACTTTGCAATTTAGCCAAACTTTCCTTCTTGCTCTTCCTTATTAAAATATTACATCCCCCAAAATGAGATAATATTTGTAAAGTGCTTAGCATAGTGCCTAATACATACTAAACATGGTACTTAATACATATTTAACAGGTACTTAACAAATGATTGTTCCCTTTCTATAAATAGTTCCCTTATCCGAAATGTACTAACTCCTCTCTTCCAACTCTTAGAATACCTTAATCAGGTAAAGGGTCACCTCCTACATAAGGCTTAAATGATGCTCCCAAGTTCCTTATAATTCTAACAAAAGTGCCTTATTACTTGATATATACTTTATATATACGTAATCTGTACACACGGTCCCTTCTTTTCTCCTCCCCACAATATGTAAGCTATTTGAGGACAGGGATGATTTCATTTATGTTTTTGTGTCCCCAGTGTCAAGCATAATGTATGGCTTATAGTAGGTGCATTGGAAATGTGTATTTATTGATTGTGCGTGTAATCTTAAAGTAGTTTAAGAGAAAAGGAAATGCCTATGTAGCTACTAGAATTTTAGAAGTGTTAGACATTTCTACTTAATCTTGGGGTGTATTAAAGCCATGGTTGGGAAATGAATTATATTGAAGGATGGTGTCTGATCCGTCTTCTTATTACCTCTTCATGGAGTACGCAATTTTTTAACTTCACAAGCCACAATACAGTGGACAGAAGTGTAACAGTAATGAGATTTGAAGTTCCTTTTGAATTGCTAAACTAGGAGGTAGTTAGCACCTAGTTCAGATTAAGCCTCTGTTAAAGAAACAGAAGGTATGAACTCCTGTTTCCTATTGCTGATGTAACAGGAAGGGGATAAAGAAGGAAGGGCAATACTATATATAAAGAAAAGCCCCAGAGAGGGAGAGTAAGATCTTCTTGGAGCAAGATCCATGGAAGCAGAAGCTGCTGCCACCAGGGAGGCTGAAGTGGAGCCTAAGAGGCTGAAGAGGAAAGCTCCCCCTCCCCCAAGCTAGACAGAATGATTTTGATTTATAAAACCATGATGGAGTGATTTTGATTCTGGGAACCAGCTGAAACTTCTGCTGAGTCTGAGGGCCAGCCAGAGCTGCTAAGGATTTCCAAAAGCCAGTCAGAACTGAAGGCCAGCTGGAGCTGCTGAGGCTGTTGAGGATTTCCAAGGGCTAGCCAGAGCTGCCAAAGACTGAGGAAGCATGACTGTGATGGTGGTACTTTGTATGAACCTGTTGGTGGCTTTGTTAAGCCTTGTCTTCCCAGGAACAGAGATTGTGAAAGATTTGAGATGAACTGGTCACTGTGGGCTCCAATGTGGAGCAGGAACTGCTTGGAGAGCTGGACAAGGACCTAGGAGCTGTCTGCCTTTGAACCAAGGGGACAGTTTGGTGAATCCAGGTAGGATCTGGGACCATGGAAGGAAATCCAGGGAATCAAAGAGACCACCCTGAGTCAAGTTGAAAGAAGACTTTACTTGGATACTGTGTACTGAATGAGAAATTGTAATTTACTACTGACCTAGGGGTGGAGGGTCTGTGTATTTTCTGATGAATTGAATAGTGCATTATTGAGTTGATTGAATGATTGACTAAATAATTTTACTTAGTGGTTGATGACTGAAAAAGTGACTAACTGAGTTAATGTAGTGTGCCCCATGAGTGGAGAACTTTGACTATTGTACTTTGTGTTCCTTAAGGAGGCAAACCTCCTTAAGGATGATTGAATGATTGAGTTACTAAATGATTCTTCATTGTTGAAAACTTTGTGACCGCTGTGGTGAAAACTATGTGGCCATATTAGTGATAAGTCATTGTGAATGCTGTATTTTGATTATCTGTGATAAGTTGTAACATTGTGAATGCTGTGCCTTGATTTACTGTGGATGTTTTGCTCTGATTTGTTATTGAATAAATGGAGTGTTCACTATACTGTGAAATCAGAAGTTTAAAAGCTGTTCACAGAAGCCATTCTCTGGAAAGCTGCTTGTGTGTGGCTTTATAAGCAGTTAGTAAGCTTATGTTATCTAAAGAGTTGACAGGCAAGATAAACAATATCAAACTAGAGTCCTTTAAAGGCTGTTGAAATACTTCTCTCCTAAAATGAAGTATGAAGCACTTTATTATCAGCTAAACTTCCTATTTCAATGATTATTCTACTCTTTGTGATATTTGCTAATCCTTTAGATAAAATATCATATCTTCACTGCTCTATATCCTTTAATTTTTTTCAATTGCCAAGAATATATTTTCTCCTTCTCTTACATTAGTTTACAGATTGCTAGCCACATAAAGCTGGGTTTTAGACAATGCTTTGGCAGAGTAGACGTGATTATTATTGAAAATTTGATGCATAAGTAGTCTAAGGAGCATAATATGCCTATACTCTATTCAATAAGCATATGAAACATTTGACAACATGAATATATTTGACTTCTGGAAACAATGAAGTCATTTTTCTTTCTTAAGAAAAACACAGCTTCTGAATAACCTATATAGCTCATGACAGGGCTTATGTCATATAAAGTCTGTAGAAGAATATCCCTAAAACTTAACATTCTTTTCCTGGGGGCCATGAACCTGAAAACAACAAAATCAATGTATTCCAATATAATTGGTTTCTGTTATAATCTGATTTTTAAAAATCCATTCATTTAAAATATGATTCTGGAAAGTAATTTATAGACTTCACCAGACAGACAAAGAGGTCTATGCTCCCAAATGTTAAGAACTTTGGTTCAGTAGGATTAAAGTGGGGTAAACATACCCTTCCTCATTACTTTCCTCTATACCTCTTTAATATAACGATAGGGACAATTGACATTAAGCAAGGCCATTCTCATATTCCAGCCATATGGCTTCTGTTCATTTGAATATTCTCCAGGGAAGGGTGGGTGAGTCACTGTGCACCTAACATTAGCCTTCCAAACAAAATTGGGCACTTTCTAATACCTGTCCTTAGAATTGATTAAAAAATATCCTAGCCAATAATTATGTTAGATGATTGTTTAGAAAGATAATTCAAGAGTTTTTTAATTATTATTCAATCAAGAAAGGTCAGGGGGTATTAATCTTTTGTACCATGATAAAAGAATGCACATTAACAAATGCTAATATGATTTTAAATATTTTTGTTTAAGAGATATCTTATCTTGACTGAATTAACTGAATAACTATTCTGTATTATATAATCTCATCTTGTTTTCATGCTGTCAAGGTACAGTCTGTTAATTTGGATCACATTTTTATAAGAGTATGATCCTTTGGAAAATACATTTTTGTTGGAATTAAAATTTAAGCTTGGAATTAGTGGCTGTTGTTAGCTTATGTAAACACTAATAGATTTGTTACCTATGGGGGGAATTGAAATTGTGGTTCTCTTAAGACAATAAAAATTATTCCATTGTTTCCAGAATTCAAATCTGTTCTCTATGTTAAAAGCTTCATATGTTCATTGAACAGTTTAGGGGTCTTAATGTTCCTTAGATTTGTGCATCAAATTTACAATGAAAATCACATCTACTGTGCCACTGTGGCCTAAAGTTATCACTGTGTTATAGTGATTTTTTTCAATATACAGTTAGGGACCTGCATTACCAAGTAAAATGATAAGCCCAATTGCACAAAGGTTAGGAGCTTGGATTATATCAGTAATCATTAAATTTGCAGAGGATGTTACATTTTTAGTTCATAGCATTTCCTCCAAACAATGTATGTTTCTAGCCTCCAAATTAGCCTCATTATGATTAGTTAGTTGTAATAAAAGGCTATGAGTTGCTTTCATTGCAGTCAGGCTCAAATGCAGCTGACTTTGCTTCTATCAGTAATTTTTAATGTTAGATATTCAACTAATTTGAATACTTTTTCGAGGCTGGATGATACTTGAGAAATAGTAGTGCTATTCTAGAATCCCAATCATGAAGAGCAGAATCTCTTAAAGGAAAGAATTTACAGGAACTCTATAAAAGGCAATCAGCCAAAATACAGCATCTTAATTAGGCAAAGGAATCTTCAGGGACTTTTCAAAAAGTTAACAGCTTACACAACTTCAAACTTGTTAAAGACTAAACTTCAGAGAACTTATATTAAACAATTATATTGAAAGATAGCTATTTTTTAATTAAACAAATGCTTTATTAACTTCTGGTTTACATCATTCATTTCCACCAGATTATGAGTTACATTTTTCCCCCATTTTTTCCCTACCCACCACCCCAGAATAGCAGTCCCACTAGATATCCCCTCATCCAATCTGCTCTCTCCCATATCTTCTCCCATACCCCCTTCGACTTTGCCATTAGGGCAAGGTGAATCTCTGAGCCCCAATGCCTGGACATCTTATGAAGCATTTAATTTTAAAACTTTGATTTTCAGATCCATTCCCTTTCTCCCTTGTCACCCACTCCCTCTGAGAAGATAAGCAATTCAGTATGTGTTGTACATGTATATCTATGCAAAACATTACCATAGTAGATATATTGTAAAAGACTGCTTATATTTCCCTCCCACCTGTCTCACCTCCCACCTGGTCCATTCCCTACTTTGATCCTGTCCCTCTTTGATAGTGGGTACTTCTAACCTCCCCTCTCCCCAGAATGCCCTCCCCTCCATCATCCCCCCTCTCATCCCCCTTTCCCCTACTCAGGAGAGTGAGTGAGGGTAAGATATTCCATTTAGTATGTATGTGATTCTCTCCTTGAGCCAACTTCAATGAGAATATGCTTTTGCCTTTTTGCCTTCCTGTTCTTCCCCTCCCCTGCAACTACTTCCCCTTGCCTCTTCTACATGAGATAGTTTGCCCTACCCTGTCTCTCTCCATCTCCTCTTGCCACTTTCCTCTCTCACTTCTTGACTTCACCCCTTAAGAATCATCCCTTCCTTGGGGCGGGTAGGTGGCGCAGCGAGCAGAGAGCCAGCCCCGGAGTCAGAAGGACCCGAGCTCTGATCTGGCCCCAGACACCCAACACACAAACAAAAACCCAGCTATGTGAACCTGGGCAAGTCACTCAACCCCAATTGCCCTCCAAAAAAAATAATCATCCCTTCCCATCAAATTCAACCTGTGCCCTCTATCCATGTATACCTGTGAACATATGCCATGTACCCTTCTTCAATTATTTTCATAATGAGAAAGGTTTCATCAAACACAGTTATTGTTTTTCCATGTAGGGCTGTAAATAGTCCAACTTTGATAAGTTCCTTTGATTTCTTTTCCTTGATTACCTTCTCAAGCATCTCTTGCTTCTTGTGTCTGAATGTCAGATTTTCTATTCAACTCTGGTTTTATCATCAAGAATGCTTGAAAGTCCTCTATTCCACTGAATGACCATATTTTCCCCTGAAACAAGATACTCAGTTTTGCTGGGTAGGTGACCCTTGAGTTCATTCCCAGCTCTTTTGCCCTCTGGAATATCATATTCCATGCCCTTCAATCCCTCAGTGTAGAAGCTGCCAGGTCCTGTGCTATTCTGATTGTGTTTCCACAATATTGAAATTGTTTCTTTCTGGCTGCTTGTAGTATTTTCTCCTTGATCTGGGGATTCTGGAACCTGGCTATAATATTCCAGGGAGTTTTCTTTTGGGGATCTTTTTCAGGAGGTGATCTGTGGATTCTTTCAACCTCTATTTTGCCCTCTGGGTCTAAAACATCAGGGCAATTTTCCTTGAGAATTTCTTGAAGGATGATTTCTAGGTCCTTTCTTTGATCATGGCTTTCAGGTAGTCCAATAATTTTTAAATTGTCTCTCCTGGATCTATTTTCCAGGTCAGTGGTTTTTCCCATGAGATATTTCACATTGCCTTCTATCCTTTCATTTGTTTGGATCTGTTTAATAGTATCTTGGTTTCTCATAATGTCGAAAGATAGCTATTTTAATCAAAGTTTCATTTAGAATACATGAATTTACAAGAATATGGTAAACAAAATCATTGAAGTCATTATTTTCCAAATTGATCTAGAGGTTTTACTTATGAAAGAGGATTTCCCATTTCAAAAAGTATAAATAAAAGTTATAAGATGAATTTAAAATGTCAGCCATGTTGAAATCACTATAGTAAGTGAGGATAAGATTTTCAACTGATGAAAAGTGTCACATTAAGAAAATATGAATTTAATGAAAGGTTACATGAGATATCTTCATTCTCTATCTTTAACATTCCTTTGTTTTTCTGCTTCAAGATGTAAAGAGGAAATGAGATGAGATATATAAACTCATTAACATCCTTCCAACTCTTACTCCCTCCTCCTGCCCCTTGTTAAATGTCCTTATTCAACTTTGATTTCAGATTTTTTTTTGCTCTTTTTCTAGTTCCAGACTTCCATAGAAGCAATATAGTGTAATAGATAGAGAACTGACCTAGGAAACCTCTCGTGAAAAATCATGCCTCTGACTCATATTGGCTGACATTAGGCAAATCAATAAACATCTCAGAACTCCAGGAAATTCAGTAAGACTGTATGTTGCAGAGACAGTGTGTTGCTAGAAGAAGTTTCCTCACTTGGGAGTGACCTATTCTAATTAAATCACAACATAATTCCCTATTCCTGCCCTTAGAGGAACTTCTTTAATAGAAAAATAGTGTAATTCAGAAATAAAAATGTACACACACATACACACATATATATGCACGTATGTATATGTATACACACTCCCTCTAAGTCAATCAGCAAGCATTTTTTAAACACCTAAAATTTATGCCAGGTAATATGTCAGACAAAGGGAATACAAAGACAAACATGAAATAATTCCTGCCCTCAAAGAGTTTATATTCTATCAAAGGAAACATGTACACACACATACATGTGTATATATATATATATATATCATAATAAGGGCAAGGTGATTTTATGGAGGACATGAGTAGCAAATGGGTATGTTATTAGGAAAAATATCACATAGTAGGTGGTGCTTGTTCTGGGTTTTGAAGAAATCAATGTAAGAAGTGATGTATTTTAGGTATGGGAGTTGGAGCATCCAATTCATGACGATGTATCATTATGTAAGGAATGGCATGGAAGCCAATCTAGGTAACTAGACCATGAAAGGTGAGAAGTTGGGAGGGGTGTGTGTGTGTGTGTGTGTGTGTGTGTGTGTGTGTGTATTATTTTGGAAAGGTAGAAAATATCCAGGTTGTTAATGGCTCTAAAAGCCAAATGGAGAACCCCAGTGTAATTTATTAAGTAGGAGAATTTCATGGTCAGATTTTTCATTAAGAAAACCACTTTAACAACTATATGTATGATGAATTAGAGTAGGAGAAAGAATTGAGTCAAGGAGACCAATAAGAAGTTTATTGTAATAGTCCAGGAGATTGGTGATGAGGACACTAATTGGAGTTGTGGTTGTGTGAACAAAGAGTACAGAATAAATGTGAGAGATATGGTAAGGGTAGAAATGGAAATATTGAGCAACTGGACAAATGAGGTGAGGGAGTAAAAAACTTAGGGATAATGCTGAAGTTGAAAACCTAGGTGACTAAATGTCCAGTAAAGTTCTGAATAGAAATAAGGTTCAGAAAAGGGGAACAAAAATGCCTGTGTCCTTAAGGCAAAGTGATTAATTACACAGGTGTTGTTGTTCAGTCATGTAAAACCCTTCATGACCCTGTGGACCATAGCATGTCAATGTTGTCCATGGGGTTTTCTTGACAAAGATATTGGAGTGATTTGCAATTTCTTTCTATGGTGAATTAAGGCAAGCAGATTAAGTGACTTGCCCATGGTCACACATCTAGTAAGTGTCTGAGGTGGAAATTGAACTCATGTCTTCCTGACTCTAGCACTCTATTCACTGAGCTACCTACGTACCTTGATTACACAGGTACCTGTATGGTTTCTGTTCTCTTCAAACAGATAAAAAGCACATAAATGTAACTGCTTTAATTTAAATCATATAACTAGACTTACAACTGACATTTGAAGATACTGAGAGCTTTTCTTAGATCTTTGCAGAGAATTTCAGAGCTAGAATTAATTGAACTTAATTCAAATCAATAAGTTATAGAAAGCCATTGTGATGACATTATCTTAGAGTTTGTAGAATCTTTCTTTCCATAACTCTGAGCCTGATTCCATGAAAGCAGTGAAGGTGAATTAGATAGGAACCTGGAATCAAAGTGAGGACTACTGGCAGAACCAGATGTAAGTGAAAATTGTGTGTATACAACATGCCCCAATGTAACCTCATTGAGAGAGCTTAATGGATGAACAATGAAATCAAGTTGCATTCTGTGTCCTCTCTTTAATGCTTTGTTTTACATATAATTTAATATGCCATATATATAATACATATAAACTATACCCAAACTCACTTAAGTATTTCCTATATTAAAAAGAGTCAATGATACTGAGTTAGTAACTAATTTACTTGAAGTTTTCTGTCTAAATTCTGAAGCTCATACATTAATTCTACAAGTCTCACTATGTATTCAGCATCTGGTCACTCTCTCCCAAACTCCAATTCCACTCATTAGAATATCAGCTTCTGGTAAGAGTCTATGTCTCTGCATTTGTGTCCCAAGAATCAGCATTGTGCTTTACACAAATTAGGTGCTTAATAAATAGTTGTTGAATTAAATTGGCTCATCAATAATGTTAAATGTTTATCTGTTTTCAAATGTTTTTGTTGTTATCTTCTGTTTCTTATAGTATCAGAATTATCCCATGTATCCCTCCCCCAGAGAGTCAACTCATACAACAAATAGTATTTTTACCAGTCAGGAGCAACATGTTTCATTTCCATGTTCTCCTCAAATTCCACTGAGTCCACTGCAGCATCAAGTGTTGGATCATTTTCCTTTGTTTCTCAGTATTTATTCATAGATTCTTGAACTTGTTTATTAGATCTGAAGACCATATTTCCTTTTGTTGTTGATGTTTCGCAGTTGATTTATCTACTGATTATTAAGCTTTTTGAGTTTTCTTGTCCCTGAGATCTTTGATAATTTTAATCTCTGCTCCCTTCCTCTCTTCCCTCGCCCCCATTTCCATTTATTCACTTTCTGACTCTATCTCCTCTGATGGCCTTTTCCTTAAGGGCTGGATTTCAATTCATGAGCAATTCATGGTTCTCCAGCCTAGCTCTCTGCCCCAAGTGACTGTTAAGTGGCCAAAACTGACTCAAACTAGATGCTGTGCTCTTTTTCTCAACTTACCGGGGTGTGGCATGGCTTTCCTCACACACAGTATCTTACCCTGGTATCTTTTTCCACTCCCTCTAGTCCTCAGTTTTCTAGCCCAGCATTGTGCTGAGGTTGTCCACTCTGGCACCATCAATTTGATGCTAGTGTTACAGGATTTTGTCTCCAACAGGCTTTTTGTTTCTAAAGGGTTGCAGTCATGCTGACTCCCTGTAATGTCCTAGACAAACATATGTAGCCTTGATCTGAGATGTATATGGCACTGCAAAGAGGGAGAGAATACCATTTTGGAGGAGGGCTTTGTCATAGGTTACGTCCTTGGTTCCTCCAGCACAGTTTTACTGTCAATAGCACTGGAGGTGGGGGAAGGGTGCTGAATAACCTCAGGGTCAGGGAGTCATTCATTTTTTTTAACCTTTTGGATTCTGGGTGTTCTAGATCACAGACAGTTGAAGTTGCTTTATTTTTGGTGCACTATTTTTATTTTGGAGAGGTTTGAGAAGTCACAGGTATAAGAGAAAATGTCTAGTTCTGCATTTTGTTATTTAGGTGACTTGGGCATTTGGTGTCATGCAGTTTAACTCCCTTATTTTATAGAATAAGAAAGTAAGGTCCGTGGAGATAAAGTGACTTGCACAATCATATGAATTAATGGGAGAGGCCCAAATTGAATAACTAGCTTGCTAGCATTTATCAGGTACTTTAAGGTGTGTACATACTCTACAAATATTATATCATTTTATCCTCATAACAACTCTGGGTGGCAGGTGATATTATTATTCCCATTTTACAGAGGAGGAAACTGAGGCAAATAGAAGCAAAGTAACTTGCCTAAAGATATAACCTAGTAAATGTCTGAGGCTGGATTTTGTCTTAAGCCTTCATGATTCCAAGTTCAGTGGTCTATCCAAAGACCCACCCAACTACATATATAGAACTGAGGTTTCCTGATTGTCAACCTAAATTCAAAGTCGTTTTTAAAATGACTGTCCTTGTAATCATATTTATTTTGCCTATATATTAAATACACATATGAATTTAATAACAAACTAAATTTTGTTAATAACAAAGGACTTGACTGTTTTATTAAATGTTAGATGTTTATAAAATGCACTTGAGCTTTTTTTTTTAAATCATCTTGCTGAATCTCTTAAAGTTAACTACAGTGAGAGCCTGAAAAGTGATACTGGGATTAGCTAAAACAACCGCAAATGACATCATGTACTTCTACTATAAGAGAGAGAAATAACTAGCCTTTTTAGAGAATGCTTTGCTTTAGTCTTATTTTTCATGGATGCTACATACAAAAGGCCTGCTTTCGCCTATTCTAGTAGAAAGTTGTTCCATGAAAATCATAGAGTGAAAGATAGCTGAATGAGGAAAGCATAAAACCAACTTATATATATATATATATATATATATATATCAACACATAATAATATATATTACATATCAAGATATAATAACCATTAATGATTTAATAGACAAAATCCCACAGGTCTAAGTAGAATGAGCACAATCAACCTAACCAGAGTCAAATGATGCCCTTTTTTATATAGCAAACCATAATCTTGTTTCCTTCTCATGTCCTTTGCTATACTTGATGTTTGAGTTGTTGATTTTTGGTTAGTTGAAGTGACCAATGGTACATTTTGGCTTCATAAAAAAGTTACATGAACATCTATGTTATTGCTTTGGAAATTCTGAATTTCACAGTTACATTATTCTAAGTGATTGGGCTACCCAATGAATAGCATCACATTGTCATATGACTGAGATAACTAGGTCTTCGAGGATATACCTGAAACCTCAAGTGAGAATGATGTACTTTTCAAAGAGGATAGTAGATCAAAATAAATAACAAATTTGAATCAAGGATAATCACTTGTTAGCTTGAACAATGGATAGAAACCCAACACCTCATCCCAAGAGGTGAAAATGGTTTAGGAGATCAGTCTTCTATCAATTTCCCCCACCTATGTTTCATGACAGATCAAGAAAACAAGAGTATGGTGAGGGTGCTATGATCCCTGACTCACTTACAATATTTAAGGCTTTTCATTTTTCATAGCAAACAGTTCCATCCTAAAGAAGTACCAGCATTTAACATAATAATAATAATTGTTAATAATAATAACAATAGAAAGATATGTCACTGTCAGCATGATATCCAACCTTAAGGACTGTTTACTTCTGTAACTTTTCTAATCAACCTTAATGGTGCTGGATAGTTAAAATTTAGAAAGATAAGCCAAAAATGCATAATAAAGTCTTCTGAATAACAATTTGCTTCTGTCAATAAATTTTAGGGAACTAAAGTTCTCTCCTGGCTATTAAATATTGTCCAGGAGCACTCACCTCTTTTTGTCGGTACTTAATAGCCAACTTGAGTCTTGCAAGGTCATTGCCACTTTGTTCTTCTATCAAACTGTTATCATCTCGATAATTCAGAATGATTTCCAACTCCCTGGAACTCCTTGTCTGATCCAAAAGGTCCTTAGCAAATTGTTTGCACTGCCGGGACAGTTCTTCATATTCAGATTTGAATTCATTTTCTACTTTGCTCAGTTCTTGAAGCTCCCAACTTAGTTGAAAAGCTGTGAGAAATGGATCCTCACTTGACAATGCAATAAGAGATGGGCTTGCCAAGGCTTTGTAGATATTGAGTCTGGAACGAGAATGACGGAGGCTGTCTACATCTGAACTGGAGACACATTCAACACAATTACAGCGAACCTCATGGGGCCGAGGTACAGAAACACCTTTCTGGACTAAAAGTTTTATTATCTCATAATTATTTGTATGGGCTGCCAAAATGATTGGTGTGATATCTGGTGTGAATTCAGAGAACTGTTTATCAAGGAGTATTGGAGGGACCTGAAAGAAAGGGGAAAAAACAACAACAATTAATAAACAAGCATTTATTAGGCATCTACCATTTGTTAGACATGGCTGCAGGGACTAGAAATACAAATATGAAAATTGCATTACAATGACTATTATTCATGCCTTTGTATTTGAAATCACTTCCTAAGGCAAAGTTGAATGATATTAAAAATATTTTCCACAACTCTCATATAGAATTAATCTGGCTTTCATTTCCCCCCCCGAAACAATATAAAATCACATCAAAAGTAAATTCTTTATGATGGAGAAACAACAGTGACAACAACATTGAAACAACTTTGTAAAACCAAAATCAGTGAAACTTGGCAATTTGTATAGAAATTCAGGTTTTAAAAAGGTTTCAGAAGCTGTATTTCAGGTGTAATGAAAGAAATACATGCACACACACATGCGGTAGATATGTATACCTATTTCAGAAGCAGTAATGAAATTAGTATTACTTCTGAGCTAGATTAGAAATTCTTGATTATTTTGTTTTGTTCTGACTCAATAAATGTTTCAGGTGCCATTACATTTACATTAAAATAAATTCTTTGCATAATGACACTCTTTTATCTGTACCAAGAATTTAGATATTGTATTATAATTGTAAAAACATGCTATTGCAATAGAAACTTTCCTATTAAAATGTCCCTTAAAGACCCCATGTCTCTTGCCTCTCCCTCCTTCCCCAACTCACTGCTTTTTAGGTGGAAAATAATCTCTAATATGTTCTTGTCAATGAATGGATGGATATACAGTTGTTTCCCTTTTTTACCTGATAAACCTTTCAATGGACATTCTTTTAGATATTCCTTGTGGGAGGTCATTTTTATTATGTTCCATCTTCTCTTCTCTTGATACTCAACCTCTTTGTAAAATGTAGCAATATTAAGTGATATTTTATTAAGCCCTCCACTCCTTTTGTCAATTCATTCTCCCTAATACATTTTCAGGGTAAAACACTCAAAATTGATTCATTTATAACTAGGTATTATTACAAAATATTCACATTCTATTATGTCAGGAATAAGAGATTTTAATTTTTTTTCAGGGCTACAACAACATTGACATTTCAGTATTTTGATCGGCCAAGATTTGAAAGATACTGATGACTGAGAAAACAATGTTGAATAAAGATAAACAAAATATTAGGAAACCAAAAATGATTTTCAATCTTACATGTGACAATTAAGAGATATTATATGATAATTATCAAAATGACATTGTTGCAAAATATGATAAGCATGGAAAAGTTTGAGAATGTCAAAGAGTATTCATTGAAAAACATGGAAAGGGGCGGCTAGGTGGCGCACTAAGAGCGCCGGCCTCAGAGTTGGGATGACCCGAGATCGAATCCGGCCTCAGAAAATGAGCACCCACACATAAATAATGACTGGCTGTGTAACCTTGAGCAAGTTACTTAACCCCAATTGCTTTAAAAAAATATGGAGGGCGGAGCCAAGATGGCGGAGTAGAAACAGCTCATCCAAGCCACTCTGCCCCCAGATTCCCCCCAAACTATGTAAAAGGGGACTCTGAACAACTTCTGGAGCCCCAGCACCCACAGAATGACACAGAGAAGCCAACCTCCCGCTGAGGACAGCCCAGCAGCCCTGCAGGAAGGACCAGTGCTGTGCTCCGGGAGCCGGCAGCGCTCAACACGCAGAGTGCAGGAAGCCAAGCCGAGCAGAGCCCAGGTCCCCGTGAGCCAAGGTTTTAGCCCCAGGGCGGCAGGGCCAGCAGCCGGTGGGAGAGACCCCAGAACACCAGCAGCTGTGGCGACTCCAGAATTATCAACATAGACATGCCTAGGACAAAGTGAGAGGTTAGTGCCCTATGGACTTTGGGACCGGTATTTGGGGAATGTGTCGGCTCCCTCCCCTGGGGGCTAGAAGCCACTGAGGAGACATGCCATTGTGTAGTTTTCAGAGGCAGTTCCAGCTCCTGGCCTGCGAACTGTAGGGAGATCCAGCGATCAGTCTTGGGGGGTAATTGCTCTTGCTTTAACCTCCCTGGATCTGGATTGTGATCTGGAGTGGAGGTCGTGGGTGGGTTTACAGCTTGCCAGAAACGGAAGCTGGCCCCCTCACACATTTGAGGCGAAAGTTCCTGTCTGGCACCAGGCCATACGGTGGCAACAAGCCCCAAAGTCAAGTAATTAAGTGCAACATGCCAAGGCAAAGAAAACAGAAAAATGCAACCCTAGACTCCTATTTGGGGGGCATAGAGTGGGAAAAGGACTGTGAGTTCAGATGTCCTGCTCCAAAAGCCCCAGGGGAAAACATGAGCAGGTTGCAGGTTATAGAGGACCATAAGAAGGACTTTAAATATCAAATAAGAGAAGTGGAGGAAAAATTAGAAAGAGAAATGAGAAGGATGCAGGAAAAGTATGAAATGAGGGTCAACAGCCTGACTGAGGAAAACAACACCTTAAAAAATAGACTAGCTCAAATGGCAAAGGAGGCCCAAAAGGGCAATGAGGAGAAGAATGCCTTAAAAAGTCGAATTTGCCAGATGGAAAAAGAATCTCAAAAGTTCACTGAGGAGATTCATTCCTTCAGAGTTAGACTGGAGCAAATGGAAGCTAATGACTTTATGAGAAATCAAGATGCTGTTAAGCAGATCCAAACAAATGAAAGAGTAGGAGGCAATGTGAAATATCTCATGGGAAAAACCACTGACCTGGAAAATAGATCCAGGAGAGACAGTTTAAAAATTATTGGACTACCTGAAAGCCATGATCAAAGAAAGAACCTAGAAATCACCCTTCAAGAAATTCTCAAGGAAAACTGCCCTGATGTTTTAGATCCAGAGGGCAAAATAGAGGTTGAAAGAATCCACTGATCACCTCCTGAAAAAGATCCAAAAAGAAAACTCCCAGGAATATTATAGCCAGGTTCCAGAATCCCCAGATCAAGGAGAAAATACTCCAAGCAGCCAGGAAGAAACAATTTCAATATTGTGGAAACACAATCAGAATAGCCCAGGACCTGGCAGCTTCTACACTGAGGGATTGAAGGGCATGGAATACGATATTCCAGAGGGCAAAAGATCTGGGAATGAACCCAAGGGTCACCAACCAAGAAAACTGAGTATTTTCTTTCAGGGGAAAATATGGTCATTCGGTGGAATAGAGGACTGAGAGATTAAGACACTGTGACCTATGTGTGGAAGACCTTTATAATTTGTATCCTGTATGATATCTTTTGTTTAAAACTGTATGGCCACTTTACTTATAAATTGTTATGTTATATCATTGTGAATGCTGTACTTTGGTCTCTGTGAATGTTTTACTTTAGTTTACTGCTGAATAAATAGAGAGTACACTATACTATGTGATTAGAATCTTAAAGCTATTCACAGTAGCAGTCCTCTGGAAAGCTGCTTGTACTTGGCTTCACACTATGGAAATGTATTCACATAAAATGTATGTTCATATAAGACAATATGTTCTTAAATAAATAACCTTTTCTGTTGTTATCGAGACATTTCAGGCATATCTTAATCTTCATGACCTCATTTGGGATTTTCTTGCCAAAGATACTAAGTTGGTTTGCCATTTCCTTCTTCGGTTAATTTTATAGGTGAGGAAACTGAAGCAAATGGGTCGACTTGCCCAAAATTACGGAGACAGTGTCTGGAATCAGATTTGTACTTAGGCGCCTTAGTCCCTCATTTGTAAAATGGGCTGGACAAGGAAATGGCAAAAGACTCCAGTATCTTTGTCAAGAAAACACCAAATGGAGTCAAAGAGAGTTCGACATGACTGAAAAATGACTGAGAATATAGTCTTTTTATTCTTCTAATATTTTCTAAACATGAGTAAAATGAATTAAAATCACTTGATATATTTCATATACAGTAAAAACTCAATTCTAACCCAAACCCTATTAGTCTAATTAATCCAACTCGAATTTTTCCTTTTAATACTCAAATCTTAGAAGAGCAAGGGAATGATAAAACAAGACTGCTGTATTTCATGCATATTTGGGTCTCTGGCCATTGTTCATAAGCATATGTTTGTATGTACACATGCCATATTTTGTATATATATATATATAGTTCATATATATAAATATGTGTAGTCACATATGTGTTTCTCTTTGCTTATATCTGTCTACCAGTCTATCATCAATCTTTATATCTATTTATCTTGAAGTTGAAAAGGATTCAGAATAACCTACTATGCTTTCTTCATCATATAGGATTGTATCATATACTTTGATATTGAGGATGATAACCATAAGATATTGAAAACCCTCAGTGATCATTAGAAAAATCAATGCTCTTCCCTGCATAATATAATATGCTTGTACAGAACAACACTAATATATTTTGCTATTTAATTATTTTAAGATTAATTTCAGTCAATAAAAATCTGTTTCCTCTCCCTCCTACATTCCTCCCTTCCTAAATTAAGAAAGAAAGCAAAAACAGAAACTTGGTTATAAATAAATTTTGATGTTGACCATGTTAAAAAAAAGTCTCAGTTGGCCCTCTGAGTCTGTCACTTCTCTATCAAAATGCAGATAGCATGTTTCAGTATGAGTCCTCTGAAACACTGTTTAGTCATTCCGTTGATTAGCATTCCTAAGTGTTTCAAAATTGTCTTTATAATATTTTTTGATTGTATAAACCATTTGTTTGTTCTCATTACCTCACCCTGTATCAATTCATACAAATCATTCTAGGTTTCTTTGCAACTATACCTTTGGATTCCCATCAATTGGGGAATGGATAACAAATTGTGATTTGTAATTATGATAGAACACTATTGTGCTACAAGAAAAGATGATCAAGATGCTCTTCAAAAAATTTGGAAAGATTTAATGAGCTGATGCAAAGTGAAATGTACTGTGTACAAAGTAACAGCAATATTATAAGATGATTAGCTGTGAAAAAGCAATCCGATGATCCAAGACAACTATGATGGACTTATGATGAAAAATGCTATCAATCCCCAGAGAGAGAACTGATGGTATTTGAATACAGATTGAAGCATGCTTTTTTTTGAAACTTTATTTTTCTAGTGGTTCCCCTGCCCCCAATTTAGTCTATATTTCCTTTCACAATATGACTAAAATGGAAATATTTTGCATGAGTACACATGTATAACCTATAACAAATTGCTTGCCTTCTCACTGAAGGGAGGTGGGGGAGGAAGAAGGGACAGAGTTTGAAATTCAGTTTTAAAAATGAATGTTAAATTTTTTTTTACATATAACTAGAGAAAATAAAATACTAAATGAAATTTTAAAAGAAACTATCCCTTTTATCATTTATTACAGCACGATGCTGTTCCATCACATGTACACACACACATGTGTGTGTATCTATTCATCTATCTGTCTATCTATCTACTGCTTTGTCTATTCCCTATTGATGGGAACTCTCACAATTTTCAATTCTTTGCCACCATTAAATTAGATACTTTAAACACTTTTTTTTTTGCATCATTAGAATTTCTTTTGCAGACCCTGCCTCTTATGATCCCTTCTCCTTTATCTTATTTGCTTCCTGTTTCCCTACTGAATGAAATGTATTTCTGTATTCAATCGTGTCTGCGTATTTTTTTCAACCTTTGATCAGTTCAGATGACAAGGGATTATCAGGAAGAATTATCAACCGCTCTCCCTACCATTAACACTTTATATATATTTCTCCTCTTATACTCCAATTGTGTGAGACAATTTCTCGTATGCATGTTTCCTCCCCTTCTCTTTTCGTTCTAGCTTAAAAATCATAAAATAATAATAGATAACATTTATATGGCATTTCCTATGCACCAGGTACTGTACTAAGCCCTTTCCAAATCTAATTTGATCCTCAGAACTACCCTGTGAGGTAGGTGCTCTTATTATCTCCATTTTATAGACAAGGAAATTGAGGCAAACAGGTTAAATGATCTAAGATCACACAGCTTGTAAGTGTTTAAGAATGTATTCAAACTCAGGTCTTCCTGACTCCAAGTGCTGTGGATGTTCTATCTATTGCATCACTTAGCTGCCTCAAGATATAGCAGCCACTCCCAGGCTCTCAATCTGATTAGATCCATGTAAGCTTTCTGACATCTGATAGCATCTGTGACATCTCTATGACATCTGATGATGATGGGGTTCTGAGAGTCCATGTAGATCATCTCCCCATATTATGATGTAAGCAGTATATCCTTGTTTATTCCTTTATCATTGTTGGTTCATGTTTCCCTTTTATGTTTCTCAACTAATATTTATCTGTTGTGTTTCTACACAGCTTTGGTCAATTCATCACAAATGCTCTAAATTCCTATTTTTCATTAAAGGTCCTTCCCTTTCCATACCAGGATTATACACAGTTATTTCTGGGCAAATTATTCTTGGCTGAAAGTCTATAACCTTTGCCTTCTGGAATATCAGATTTCAAACTCTATATCCTTTCTAGTGGTAGTTTATAAATTCTATGTGATCCTGACCATGATTCCTTGCTACTTAAATTCTTTCTCACTACTTGAAGTGTTTTCTTTAACCTAGAGTCTCTAGATTTTGGCTATAATGTTCCTGGGAGTTTCTATTTTTTAGGTTTCTTTTTCTGATTCTAAGAGATCTATGCAATTTCATTTTGTGATTTCTAGAAATATTATAGCTGGGCCCTTTCTATCATAACTTTCAGTTAGTAAATGGAAGGGGATAGAATAAGCATTTATCAAGAATCTAATTTGCACTAGACATTGTGATAAATATTTTGCAAAAATCTCATTTTGTTAAATTAATTGAATGATTCTTAAATTATCTGCCTTCAATTCTTTCTAGGTTAGTTGGTTTTGCTGTGCCATACTTTTCATTTTTTCTATTTTTTTCAGTCTTTTAACTTTGTTTTAAAGCTTGTCTCATGAAGCCATTAAATTTTATTTGATCTATGCTAATTCTCATGAAGTTTGTTGCTTGGATAATATTTCTACCTCTTGTGCCAAGTTGTTCATTCTCTTTTAAATTCTTTCTTTCATAGCTCACATTTCTTTTTAAAATTTTTTCCTCTGGTGGTTTCTTTTCATTTGTAAAAATATTTAAACTATTTTCTTTAAACCCTTGTAAAATTATAATTGAACTTATGTTTAAACTATAATTTTGTCTTGAGGGATTGCTTGTAGATGTTTTGGAATCATTCTCTTCTTTGGGGTTTATGTCCTATAACCATAATACCTTTTTTTTTTTTTTTTACAGCGAGATGCTTTGTAGATTTGTTTATTGCTTGAACTACTTCCTGATTTTGTACTTGATGTTATAGCCAGGGATTTTACCTTTCTGGAGGGAAAGTCTGGACTGTTTTTGTTTTTGTGCTTTTTTTGGAGGGGGTAAGGTAGGACAATTGGGATTGACTTTCCCAAAGTCACAGGGCTAGTTTTTTTGGCATGTGGAAGTGTCTGAGGTCAGATTTGAACTCAGGTACTCCTGACTCCAGGGCTGGTGCTCTATTCACTTCACCCTGTAGCCACCCCTCTAGACTGCTTTTGTTGCTGCTTTCTTGATGTACTGGATTTTTGTTGTTGTGAGATTGCAAAGTTAGCTCTGAGTAGGGACCTGAAAGTTTTCAGTGATCTCAAAGTGATGACCCATGAAAAAATTCTGATTGTGGTTCCCCTGATCTGCATTCTGCAAGTTCTTGACGTGAGTTTGGTTCTGAGTGATACACCTATGGTGTTGAACTCAGTTGCAGTCCCAGAACATTGTTACTCAACTCAGTTACTGTACACCAGCTCAAAAGCCCTGTTGGTTCAGAATAACAGAACTATAGGTTCATCTTTGGTATAGGAATCCTGTCCTAGTTACTCCACTGCAGGGTTCATACTGTGCTGGAAGGAAGAACGAGGACCTTACTCTATTCCTGGAGTCATAACCAAATATTCTTACTTTAAAATTATTGGTTCTGAACATGTTCCTTGTTCAGTATGCTATATAAGACCCACAACTCCTTCTCACCCTGGAACTCCAACCATAGGTATAGGCCCCCTCTACAGTCAGCCCCTGTTTGTGACCTAGAAATGACTAATAAGTCATAGAACTACTAGGTTGTATCTAATCCTATGCCCTGCACAAGACTGGACACTCTTTCCTAGATTTTCAAAATTTTCTTGACCTGTTGCAGCTGCTCTGTAATGCCCTGTGCTGGAGTTCCTTTTCTAGCTAAAGCCCCATCTCTAGAATCTACAGGTCTTGCTATTTGTCTTCCTACACCAAGCTAGGTTTGAAAAATGACTAAATGTGAATTTTTCCCTTAGAGTTTCCAAATAGTATGTTTTCTACTTTTTACTTTTGCATTGCGTTTATTTTCTAGATCTATTGAGATATCTTGGGGTGGAGGATCAATGTATCAGGGTGGTTTATATGTGAGTTGGCTCTGCCTCCCAACTTTAGAACAAAATTCTTACCCTGAAGAGCTAGAGCATTGATTCACTGGGTTATTTACTCCTTCCTGTGCCCTAGTTAATATTCAGTCCGTTAGAATCCTTCATTTTCAAAGCATTGGTTAATTAAATCTCATTGTACATTTAAATACACATTGGTCATATGCATGCAATGAACTGGAAAAGTTATCTATGATTACAGTCACATTTTTCTCTCTAGATAATAGGAAAGGGTATTCAAAAGTAGGTGGTAGAAAGTTGGAATTGTATTCCTCCTTCTAAATGCCCTCTCAGGGTTTCTTCTACAGGATTAATTGCTGAGGACCACAGCAACCAGGAGTAAATCTAACCTATCTCTTATATTTGTCTGAACAGAAATAATGAAGAGGGAGCAGAAAGAGGATTACAGAAAGGATAAAGAATATTCTTCAGCATTGACTTTTGGAATCTCTCTGCGACGGTAGTCTGGTGGATAAAAAAAAAAAAAAAACATTCTTTAGTAAGCTCCTGACACACATGGAGAGACAGGAAATTTAGACACCCAATTATTAAATAAAATATTGGGCAAAATTATTCTCTTGGGCAAATTTTTAACATCTTTGGACCAAAGTTAGGTAATCGGAAGGCCTTGGAATAGCTGGCCTCTGAGGTACCTCTCAGTTTTTTAACTCTTTGATCCTGTAATCTTATGATTCAGAATTAAGAAAAAAAGTTATAGACATCAAATAGTATATGAGTAAAAGGAAGGAAAGATCATATCAAGGACAGATTTATTAGGGAAGCTGGAATTGAGATAGTTGATACTTAAAAGATTGATAGAATTCAGACAGAAAGTGAAAATGATGGTGCTAGGGGGAGGGGAGGGATTCTAGAGAGGACATGTAGTATGATCAAAGTCTCAGAAGCATGAATGGGCATCACCAGCATGGGTAGACTACAGGAAAAGTAGTGTGATGGAACAGAAAAGGTGGTGGACCTGGAGTCAGGAATATTTACATACTGACTCAAATACATACTGCATGGGTGACTTTGGGCAAGCAATAACTTCTCTTGGCCTCAGATTACTCATATATAAAATGAGGAAGTCTCAAAAGATCTCTAACTTCTATGTGTCTTTTGTCTTAGTGATACAACTATTATACAAACAGATAAAAGAATGAGGAAAATGGCCCATATATTAAAAAAGTCATTTATTATAGCTCTCTTTAGCATAAATAAATTAAAAATTAAAGCCCTTACTCCTGTCTCACTGCTCCGTCTGGCCCCTTAACCCCCCTGCCATGGCCACCTTCAGTGTCAGACCCTAAGCCCAAGCCAAGGTAGATTTGTTCAGAAAGGAGTTATGTACACAAGCAGAGATCCTACTTGGAACTTATTTCCCTGTGAAGATTTCAGAGCTGGAGTTCTTGAAGGATCCATCTCTGAATGAGGCTGATTTGAGTCTCCTAAAGGCCCCCCTGCATATCCCAATCCCTGACCCAGCCAAAGAAAAAGAAAAGGAAGAGCATCAGAAACAACAAGAGAAAGATGATAAGAATGAAAAGAAGAAAGAGGAAGATGAAGATAAATGTCCTCCTTGTGGGCCTGCAAGTTGCAATGAGAAAATTGTGACCCTTCTGGGGCAGTTTAAGCCTGAGATCAAAGACGTGAAAAAACAGCTAAATATGGTTTCCATGTGGCTACAGCTACAGGTACCCTGAATTGGGGATGGAAACAACTTTGGAGTAGCTGTCCAGCAAAGGTATTTGAGCTGATGACTACATTCAACTAAGTTGGATGGCTTCCAAACCCAGATCTCAAAGTACTTCTCTGAAAGGGGTGAAACAGTAAAGCAGCCACATGTGGGTGACTACTGACAGCTGGTTCATGAATTGGATGAAGCACAGTATGGAGAGACAAGACTGATGGTCATGGAGATCCGAAATACTTATGCTATATTATATGATATCATCCTGAAGAACTTTGAGAAGATCAAGAAGCCCAGAGGAGACACAAAAGGAATGATCTACTGAAAAAATGGAGCCTGCCTCCCTTCTCCATCACTGCTTAACTAAGGTAATCTGTCTTGCCACACTCCAGGTTCCATTTAGAACTTCCCCTCTTATCCATACCTTGCCTTCTAGGCACCAATAAATTTTGTCACACCAAAAAAAAAAAAAATTAAATGGGTGTACACCTATTGGGGAGTGGCTAAACAAATTATATTATATGCATGTAATGGAATTTCATTGAGTGATAAGAAATTATGAAATGGACAGTTTTTGACGAACCTGGAGAGACTTCTATGAACTGAGGCAAAGTGAATAGAGCAAAATCAGGAGAAAATAAAAGCGGTATTATAAAGAAAAGTGATTTTGAAAAACTATAAGACTCTGTTAAGTGCAATGATAAATTACTGGTCCAGAACACTAAAGATGCAATATGCTACCTATTTCTTGATAAAGTGTTAAGAGAGCACAAAATGTAGAATGAGATATACATTTCTGAACTTGATCAATGAGGGAATTTGCTTCATTTGACATACATATTTTTTAGTATATACATGTTTCTTTTGTTCATTTGTGAAGAGAAGGGAACTAGAAGAGAAAATAAATGCTTATATATGTGATTGACCAAGAATACCCTCTTTATGTTATCTGACATTGATCATCTGACATTTGAAAATGTTATGCTATCAAAACTTTTAACATGCACTAAGACTTTAAAGAAAAGAAATGCTTATTAAATGAAGAAATAATAAAATTAATTTTTAAAAAGAGGGGGTTTGGGGGCAGCTAGGTGGTGCAGTGAATAGAGTACCAGCCCTGGAGTCAGGAGGACCTCAGTTCAAATCCAGCCTCAGACATTTAACTCTTACTAGCTGTATAACCTTGGGCAAGTCACTTAACCCCAATTGCCCTCCTTCTCACCTCCAAATAGCAAAAATTAAAAAAAAAATTAAAAAGAGGGGGTTTGACTTAATGGTCTCCAAGTTCCTTTTCAGTCATAAATACAAGAACCTACGATCTCATGAAGTTTGAAAGTCTGATATAAGAGTAATGACACTCTTGGATGATAGGAATAGTTTGAATTCCATTCTTAATATTTGAAATTTAAAAAATAATTTATTCATTACTTATGAAAAATTATGTTCTATCATATATGTTTCACAGTAAATATGTATTCTTTATAAATGTGAAATATAATATTACATAGATAAATTTTAAATTAAATAGCAAGGCTCTTAGAAATGGTAAAAGAAAATGCATATCATGGAATTTAAAGAAAATTAGTACACCAAAATCTGTACACCAAATGTAATATTTTCATAATTATTATCCTGGAATGCCTGTGGTGGGCATCTCACAGCTAACTTATTCTTGTGCCATGCTATACAAATTTCTCCCCTCGTTGAAAGAGGAGCAAAACCTAAACAAAAAAAAAAAAATCATGCAAAGGAATTGGATCCTAATACTAGGGAGAATCATAGGATTTTGGAGCTGGAAGGAACCTTGAAGATCATCTGACCCAACCCTTCTTTTCTCAGTCAACAGAACCAACTCTCAGATGATCTAAATGATTTGCTAGAAGGTCACTGCTCTTCTGCTTCCCATTGCAATATACAAGTAAACCAGCAAAATTCCTCTGTCATATATTGTTTTGTGAAGAGGAGTCAAACAAAATAGGAGGATTCTCCCAAATCTTCATTTTAGCCCCAAACTGTGATTTATTATTGATGATTATTTAACAGAGGAATTAACAAGGAGCACATTTAATACTTTATATTTTATCCCTTCCTGTTTTCCATCATTTGGAAGAAGTATAGAAAATCAATTAACCAATGAACAAGATGGTCCTAGTGTTCCCTAGTTACTCCCAAGCATGTAGATCAATCTTTTCAATCTCAAGGTTTTTTCTGATATCCCCAAAAGACCAAGGCAGTTTTCTATCAGAACATCACATGATAGTAGTGAAAAACACATAATTTACTTAAAATAGAAAAGCAAGACAAAAATTAGGAAAAATCCATAAATATCAAACCCTCTTAACAGCTACAGCTCAAGATAAACCTTTCACAAATTTTCACAGATGTGAAATTTTGAGTCCAAAATAGTCTGTGTGCCTCATCTTGAAGGAAGCAGGACATGCTGGGTTAATAAATTGCCTATTTATGCAACCACAAAAGTTGTTGCATTTTGATTCCTGGGTGATAATGCTATTTGTCTCCTAAGAGATCAGGAATCTGCCTTCCTTATCCCATTGTGTGAAGGCTGAATTCTTTGGGGACCTGAAGAGAACAGAACACATCCCATTCTAAGTCACGTATCAGTAGGAGTGCTGAAACATCAGTGAAGCTATTGTATTTCTCTGGCAAGAAAGGAGTGGAAATCTCAGACTGCTCCAGACACCTGGCAGCATATGGTATACCTTGCTACTCCCCCACCGCCCAATTTCTTATTATGTTTTACTGGCATTCTGAGTTTTTGTTGCAAATTCCTGCCTCGTAAATATCTCTGTGGCACTATTATCTACTCATGTTGTCTCTGGTTACACAGACTACCTCTGTTTGTAAAGACTCATGAGAAACCAAAGAAATTCCTTACTAGACTTACACTAGCAGAAGGAGGAATAGAAAATAGATAAAACACAAAACTGAATAATCTACTGTAATGGAAATGCAAATTTAAAGATCTTCCCTGACCCTAGGCCCTTTGATAGGCTGAAGAGACTCTGAGAACCTTCCTTGATTTGAAATTATACTCCGCCCACTAATAGGCTAAATGTGGTCACATGGAGCCTATGGCAGGAGGCTTGGTTTGCAGGAATGCCCACACCTTGATGTTGTGTGATTGGGCAGTGGGTCAAGAGGGTGGTTATATTCTCTGACCCTGGAGAAGGCTATATAATGCCTGATGTGAGGCTTTGCTTTGGGGCTCACTTTGAGAAGTGTTGTGTGATTTAACCAAATGAGACTCTGGGCAGCTGTTGAGAGCCTGCCGGCTTTGAAAACCGAGATGTTGATGCTTCCCTCTCTGGTAACTGTGATTTGATATTGATGTGATGTTTGGACAGTTTGGAAGCCTGTCTGCTTGATCTGTTTGTTTCTCTGTCTTGTAAGTTCTGTCTGTATACTTTGAAGTTTGGGCTGCTGACCTTTTTTCCCCTGAACTAGGTAAACGATATATGTTTGATTGATTAAAGTAAGCTTGTTAACCCATTTTGAGTTGCTTTCCTTTAGAAAAGCAGATCTAAGAACCTGTGTTGGCAGCTACCCTGGGGATGTTGGGGTGCTTGCTGCTACATCTACAGAACTGGATAATCAGCTCCTAATGAGTGAAAATTGGTTTTATTTGAATAGAAAAAAACAACTTTCAAATGACATTTCTTTTCTTATAAAGTAGGTTTGCATTACAGCATTATTTCACAATTCAGCAAGCATGCAGACCAAGGTTATAATTTATCTAAAGTTATATGGTTATCATTGCACCACAGGATACTTCCTACCTTGGAAGATCTCTACTCTCATGTGTCTCCTTCCTTTGACTGGTCAGTTCCTTCCAGCACTTCAATTTTAAGCAAAGTGCCCATCTAGCAACATTCTCTTCTTCATCTCTGGGCTCTACTCCTGATACTCCAAACTTATTTTTCTGCCAGGGCAATCTGATTCCCTGTGCCTCCCCATTTTTCATCTTTCTCTTATATGCCATTTCCGTACATTAGAATATTAGCTCTTTGAGGGCAGAAAAAATCTTCCTTTTGATTTGTATTTTTAGCCCTCCATACAGTGCCCAACACATACTAAATGCTTAATATATATACTCATTGACTTGACATGGTGTCATAATCATACAGAGAAAGAGGCATTGTATTTGTGATTTCATTGATAGAAATGAGAAAATCAAATTTATTCTGATTCTGTTTTATAATAGATTCTATTCTGCATCACTCCCAATGTGTTGAAAAAATTGTCTAAGCCATGTTTTTTTTCTTCTTTTTTGCCTCTTGAGTTAAGTTCAAGTTCAGCTTTCCTCACTGAGATAAGTTGTCACACAAATCACTTAAATTCAAAGAAATATACTGCCTCTACACATCTTACTGTGTACAATTAAAGGAGATTTCTTATCTGGCTACCAAGCCTTGCAAGGTACAGGTGGGCACCAGGAAATTTGTTATATTTGCAATAATGACTGTCCTTCAAGAAAGTCTGGACTGTTATTGTTGTGACTTTAACTAGTCACGGAAATAGACACTACTAATGGGCTTTCTAGAGGAACAAGGTGGAAGAAGAGGTTGTTGCTAGTCTTATTTTCCTGACTTCCATCCAATCAAATTATTTTTCATCATTTAGCTACTTCAAACTTTGTAACCAATCATACTGTTTTATGCATCCTATTTTTGTTCCCTTATAGTTCCTAAAACTACATGAAAGACAGTAAGCCTTACCTCATGGTCTTTTGATGACTGATGAGTGGGGAGACCCTTTTCTTGGTAATTGCTAGCTTTATCAATAAATTGAACATACTCAGAACTTCGTGCTTCAATTTACCTTATTTTGTCTGTAACAAAAGGAACTCCTTTAACCAATGGACATCAGCACCTTCTCTGCAATTTATATTTTTAGAGATTTGCCTAGAACACGCAGAGGTTAAGTGGCCTATGCATTCTGGTCATCGTGGTAGTGAGGCTATTTCTCTTATGCTTTATGCCATTATGCCTAATTATGTAGCTAGGATGAAGACATGCAATGATTGAGTAATTTTAGCTTTGCCAACACCCAGCTGTGGAAAGTACATTGGAAGCTGTCACACTCAAACTACATTATCACTAATTTATGAAGATATGGGGTTGTCTTAGCTATTTCACATCAAAAAATCTTATTGATTTAACACTAAACACACAACTCTGAGTTTTTAAAGATGCTTTAAATATGTATCCCCCGTTTTATTAAGTATTCAATGTCCCTTGTTCCAGCCTAGTTCATTTTCCTGTTTCATAGTTTGCCTTCAAACAATTTCTTACATTTCTGCTCTCTCCTGCTGCACTCATTTGCTTTATTACCCATCTTAAATCTAGCACTCTGTGTCCAATTATTTCTCCATTATTCTCCATTGAATGACATATAATTATGCTTTTTTCTGTGTTCTAAAATATCTAGGACACTGTAGGTATTCACTAGCTATTATATAGAATGATAGTTTTGACTAAATTTTTTCCTGTTGATGTAAAGACATTTCCCCCTTTTCTTTCAAATTTAGCCTCTGACAAAGCTAATGATGATGGGGAATTCTGTATGAACAAACTAGCTGATAAAGACCATACCTCAATCAGAAGAAAAGCAGTCAAGACAGTTTCCTACAGATGTGATTCTAGGCACATATATGGAAGAGAAAAACCCTCCTGTTTAAGAATAATGAAAATAGATTACATTTATATGGTGTTTTGAAGTTTGCAAAATGCTTTTTCATATTCATTATCTCATTTTTATCTTAAAATAGCCCTGTGAGGTAGGTACTGTAGCAGCAAGCACCCCAACACCCCAACAGCCCCAAGGTGGCTGCCAACACAGGTTCTTAGATCTGCCTTTGTAAAGGAAAGCAACTCAAAATTGGTCAACAAGCTTACTTTAATCAAACAAACATATATTACCTAGTTCAGGGGGAAAAGGTCAGCACCCCGAACTTCAGAGTATACAGACAGATCAAACAGACAAGCTTCCAAACTGTCCAACCATTATTAATACCAAAATCACAGTTACCAGAGAGGGAAGCATCAACATCTGGGTTTTCAAAGCCGGGGGGGGGGGGGGGGGCTCTCAATGGCTGCCCAGAGTCTCATCTGGTTAAATCACACAACACTTCTCAAAGTGAGCCCCAAAGCAAAGCCTCCCATTAGGGTTTATATAGCCTTCTCCTGGCTCGGAGAATGTAACAACCTTCTTGACCCACTGCCCAATCACAAAGTATCAAGGTGTGGGCTTTCCAGAAAAACAAGCCTCTCACCACAGGCTCCAGGTGCACTTAACCTAGGGGCAGGGAAGATCTTTAAATTTGCATTTCCATTACAGATACTGTAGATATTACTATCCTCAGTTTGCAAATAGGCAACTGATGCTCACTGAGATTGACTTATGACATAGCTATGTGTCATATGTGACATAGCTATGTGGCATAGCTAAATGTCAATCAAGCAATCAGGATTTATTTA